>MU224570.1:24832-49185 GCA_018584345.1 Thuja plicata | reverse complement strand
GTTCAAGATAAGACACAAAACATAAGTCACTCTAAAAGTGACTATAAGCATCTTTATATATGATGCTCCAAGATTCAAAGTGGAAATACATTTATAAAGCTTATATTGTTTTGCAATTTTAAAAAATTAACAAAAGCAAAATGACTTTTGGTCAACATTGCAATTGGTATGTTTTTAATCTCACATTGGGACATTAATCTCATTGACGTTAAGTGTGTTGCAAACAAGATGGAAATAAAAAAATGGGATCAAAATCCCATCAACGTTGAAGAAAGATGAAAGAGATGAAAAATGCCTTTGGGTTGACATTTGCAAAAACATTGTAAAAGTTTAATATATTTGCGCTTATTGTATGGTTGATCTGGTGGGAACAAAATAAAAGGATATTTTGAAGTGAGAATTCAAAGCTAGAAAAAGTTCAAGGGTTAGAAAAATCAATTACGAAAGTTGTAAATGCTAGCATCTTTAGGTGTGGATACAATCCAGTTGTGTCTTCATGGGACAACAATATCATGAGAACTTGGGGGAACCTCAACATACCATTGGGATGGGGAGACACTAAAAAGTTTCCAGGTCAAGTTGATAGATCAAATATCAAATGGCATCCTCCCGATCATCAGGTAATGAAAATAAACTTTGACGGTGCATCACGTGGCAACCCAAGAATATCAGGCCTAGGTGCATGTATTAGGGATTCACAGGGAAATCTAGTTGCATGTATTACCTCCCCATTACTGGTAGGGTTGAATAATATAGCAGAAGCACAAGCAATGCTTGTAGGGTTAACTCTGGCAAAACAATGTGGACTCACAGACATACATATCGAAGGTGATTCCATGGTTATAATTAATGCCTGCATCAAAAGAACTATCCATAACTAGCTATTAGAATACATTTTAAAGAAAATTTGGTGAATACTGGACATATTTCCCAACACATTCCTCTCTCATACATTGCGGGAAGGAAATCGGGTTACAGAACATCTATCCAATTTAGGCTGCGATGGTATGGATATTATACTTAAAATGCCAAGTGTGATCCCAGCAGAGATGTGTGAATTAAGAAGGTTTGTAGATTCTGAAAAATCAAGCAATGAAACTAATGATGCAGAAAAGGTATACCCATAACTGCATAATATACAGGCGCCAAGATATTGTTTTCAATCAAAAATTTATGGCATCACATACACACTTGAGGACATGTGGTAATGGCAGTGGGCAAAGGTACAAAGGTGAGGTAAGTTAACTAATAAAGCTCTGTCATGTGACAAAGCTGTGAGAGCTCAATACTAGTTGATTTATAATCTCCCATGTGGGAATTGGATTCCAATATGGAAAGAGATCTTTAAAAGGCTCTGGGTAGATGTCAAGTCTATAATGGAAGTACATCCATTTATATCTATTTAAAGCAACAACGATGCAATGGTTTCTAGTTCAAAAAATGAAACCTAGTCTTATTATGGTCATCTCCCTCGCATGTGTCTACAACTCAAGCTGAGATACAGATTACCAGTTTCGCATGGCTATTCACAGATGGATTAAATCCCAATAGGCAAGTGAAATACTTGTCAAATAAAGTTTAAATGACATCAAGATCCACTCAATTATGTGCCTTGATGATGCCACCAGAGTAGATCGCACACCCTATTTAAACCCTTCACAAAATAGTTTGTTTCATAAGAATTGAAATTTGGAGAGTATGGCAAAGATCTATGTTAGTTGTGAATCTTGTGCTACCTTCCATTCGGAATTACTACCAAAAAACTTCAAAATTTGGTTGTCGCCCAATATTAATGAAGATGTGCTTCCAATGCGCATCAATGATCCTGTGATGGAAGAAACGTTTGTGGTGCATTCCACTGCCATTCAACATGCAATCATGCAGGTAACGAGACATGAAAACTTTGCACCAAAAACCAAGCAATTTATGTACCCTTCACAACTAGTTTCTATACTTCCATCGAATGCAATGGATCTCCTTCAATCTCCATGTTTGTTAGAAATTTTGGCTTTCAAAGTGGTTCATAAGCACTTTTGGGTTCCCAACAAACTTAAGCATGCTATGTAAAATTACGACCTCTGGAATGGCCAAGCGTTGATTGGAGGTTTGTTTACTACTTATCAATTACTACATAATCATGGATTTATAGTTGCGTTTAATGGAGCCAAGAGGGCAGTAGAATTGCAAAATGCACAGATTATGAGAAAAAAACTCCAAGAGAATGGCCATGTCCTTGGCTCACTGCTGGAGGGGAAAAATATGTCTACAGTACTCACACTAAAAAAATTATTGGGGTTACCAAATCCCCCAGTAATACCAAGGCACATTATCTCCCATCGACCTCATGTGTGGAAGGAAGATAACCCAAGCAACAATTTGTGGGGTTCAAGGCAGAGACGGGGAACAATATCATCGCCACAGCGACAAGATACATGGGTATTGCAAAAATTTCTGACTACACAAGATGCCCATCAAATGGAATGGGAGTCGATAGTAGCACCCACCTTGGGTAGAGAAGAAAAAACCCTTGAAGTACAGGGGAGCGAACGAGAAGACACTTCCTCTACTCCAGAACCAACCGGGTGGTCTGTTGGTGCTATTTCCTGTTTGGAGTATGCCTTGTAAGATTTTTGAAGTCTCATGTTTTTCATCTTGTCCAAAGGTTTGAAATCATGGTTAAAAAATTGTTCTCATGCCACTGCAAATTTCTATTCTAACCCTTGACCTAGTTGAAACTGATGAAAAAACCCTTGTTTCATGTATCCTAATGAAATTTTGGTTTTTAAAACCTTGAGCGTTGAAATGTCTTCAATTTTCACGTTACTTTTTCACTTAAGTCTTATCGAATGGGTTCATTTTTAAGTGGTCATTTTATCAAATTGGCATTGTTCTAACCCCACAATCATATTTATTTTCCTAAAGTCCTAAGTTCGCTTACGTTTTAAAACCTGTTAAGTGTCATGTTAGTTTTTCTTAACCTAACGGCTATCACTTTCCCTCATAACAAAAATGCACATAAAATAACTATCAAGGGAACGCGCCATAGAGCCACATGGAATATGGCAGGCCAGAGTGTTGTCATAAAGGTCAAGATAAAAGGAGGAAAAGTTAGATTTAATCTAACGGCTGGCGTAAAGCCTTATAGTGAAGATGTGATTGAATTACTCATCAAGGGAAAGCGATGAGATGACATGTGTCACAGGTGGGTCAAAAAAACTGTAGAGATGAGTTGGACAGTGTCTATGTCAGCCTCAATCCGACGGTTGTCGTTTATTCCATATAAAGTAACTGTTGAAGATCTAGGCTTCAAGGGAAAGTGACAACTTGACACCTGTCCTAGGTGGGTCCAATTAATTATGGAAGTGAACAAGACAAAGCTTACGTAAGATTTCAATTGATGGTTGTCAGTTATTTCATATGCACTAACAGTGAAGATCTCAGCTTCAAGGGAAAGTGATAACTTGACATGTTTCCTATGTAGGAAAGACTTGTATGAGTCGTCAGATGCAATGAAATACGTCAGAATCAATGGTCATAATTCAAAGATACTAGTTCAATGTTTCTGAACTATTAACCATAAAGAGTTTAAAGTGGAATGAAGTAATGGTGAACGTGTGTGCTCTAAAGTAAAAGTTATTGCTCACCAGTGATGGGATCTTTATTTACTTAATTTTTCTTTGTTTTCTCGACACAATTGTTGAGTTACGGAGCAACAAAAAAAAGTTGCAGTGGTCGAATTCAGAGCTGTTTGTAGAACGAGTAATTTTCTGGTGTGTTTTCAGTCAGTCTCTTAAATTCTGAAGAGTAACTAGGGTTCACAGTTTGTCCATCTTGTCATATTGCTAAATTGTTAAGACTGTAGAGCTTCTACTTTTTAAAAAAAAAATGTTGCCTAAAAGAGAGTTCTCAGGCAAGGAAAATTATCAAGACATAAATGTATGTGATGATTTTTTACAGCAATTTCCTGATTCAACCAACAATTCAACTATAGAAAAAGAGATGATTCCCAAGAACCCACAAGTCAAGCTTGGCGATGGTCTGTATGATCTAGGGCAATGGACCAGGGATGCAGATATAGGAATGGTAGGTCTAGATCTATTTAGGATGCTTTTCAGTCAAAGACATGCTTGTGTCCCAAAGCGTAATGTGTGGAAATTTGACATGGGTAAATTGGTCGTGCCTGAGGTTTTTAGGGATATAGATTTATTAATGAGATTGGCTAATAAATATGATAAAACAGCAAGGATAATCAGGGACAAGAATGGATACATTATGGTCAACATAACTGATGATGAAATTAAAAATGTCTTTAAATTGAATGATGAAAATAGCCCTATGGATATTATTGATCTAAAAGAATTCACAGTGATTTACCAAGCTCAAAGGGATTATTTCAAAAATGGGCCCTTGATAGATTGTTTTAACAAAATTGGGGATTTGGTTGTGGTAGGTAAAAATACCAAGGAGCCATTCAAGTTAGACTACTTTGCTCCAAAGGCCATAGGAGTTTACAGGGCCTTGTGTCAAATTTTGGGTGATGATGAAGAAAAGGAGATGCCTATCCACTATATGTACATGGTAGTACCTATTTTACACCCTCATCTAGCACTGACCTTTGATTTTTCTCATTATGTGGTAGACTTGATACATGAAGGCTTGATAGGAATCCAAGCCAAAAAGGTCACTAAGCCTTTCACTTGCTATTATTTTCTAATGTACATGTTGTTATTTAAGGGGGGAGGATTTTTTGAAAAGGAGATGGAGTTGGTCAAGATCAAAGATGATGAACAAATGCTAGTGCAACTGTGGAATGCAGATATGACTTGGGACAATCAAGAGGCAAGTTACATTACTTTTGATAGATGCTTTGCTACCAAAGTCTGGAATCTTTTGTTGGATGATGATCCTAGGATACCTATAAACACTGTTAGAATTAATGAGACCTAAGGATTATAATCAAAATTTGAAAATAGTACATAATTGGGGAGATGTCATCTTGTATCCAGATTCCATAGTTTTTAGAGTATATGGTTTCAGGGGAATCCCTTATGTATTGCCTTATAGAGTGCCTGTGAAATTAGGATTGGCTGAGATAATCAAACAAATTGGGGGCTTGCAGGATGAGCCATTGACTGGAAAAGGGAGAGGAACTATTTCTCCTACTGTTAAAGTAGCCCATCAATTTGTTATTACAAAGGGAGGATGGTCACACATGCACAAATTTATGGACCCTTACCATTTAACCACAGCTTTATCTAAGTGTGCTGATCCTGAGGCTTTTATTAAAGATATGTTCAGAGAGAAGACAAAGTGCCTAGTATTGAAACATCAATTCAACTTTCTTGAAGATATTATTAGAAATGAATTTGACATAATGGAACAAGCCATTAGGAAAGAAAAATGGCTTGCATACAAGAAGAGCCTGGAATTTGTAAATCACTTTGACAAATTGTATGACCCATTGAAGATATTCCAACCTTGGGCTAAGAAAATAGATTCTCTGATGGAAATGTCGGAAGGCATCATGGAAGCATTGAATCAAAAAAGGGAAAATATCACAAAAGCTCAGCCGAAAAGGGCAAAAGCTATGATGAACAGAATAGCTCCAGTCAGAAATGTTCCTTCTCGGAAATATGTAGTATATTAGAGAAAAGGATATAAGGCTGTATTGCCACAAACAAAGAAGATTTTGGAGCCAAAAAGAAAAGGTCCATTGGATCCCAGTACTCAATCATAGCTTTCTCCCAAGAAGCAAAAGATAGAAGGAGAACAGCAAGAGCGATAGGCAGATGTGTACTCACCTTCATAGTCCCCATTGTATATTGATGAGCAATCTGTGGCAGAGCAACTGGTGCATATGGGAAATGTTGAGCAAATATTTTTCACAGCTCAAGAGCTACAGGAAGGTATGCCTGAAGTCCCTAAAATGAAACTTTAGACCTAACTATAACAGAGTATGCCGGGAAGGAATTGGATCCTTTGACATTACAAGCCAGCAATCAATTTCTCTCTGATGATAAGTTTGTTAAGACTCGAGCATTCCTGTAGTTTTTATGGAGAACTCATATAGATGAGTTTAAGAGAAAATGCCAACAGAAGAAATCTGAGCAACCTGAGAGGAGCTATGAAGAGATTGAAAATGAGATCAAATTAGAGATGATCTCTAGATTTGAAAAGATGACTCCTGAGCAAGGAAGAGCACTGGTTCAAAGGGAAAGAGTACTAGTACTCCCAGAATGGGATCTTGCAGATGTTGTTGTCTTTGATGCAGTGAGGAAAAAGACCAAGACCGTCTACACTACTGAGTTTGAAGCTAAACAAGCCTCCAAAGGAGTAAAGTTTAGTGAGGATCATGCAGCCCTTGTCATGTGGCACCTAAGGAAAAGAGATCCCAAGAGGAAAAATAAAGATGATCAAGCTGAACAGGTGGGTAGCCTTATTGTAAGTAGGGTCTCAAAAATATCAACAACACAGGCAGCCACCACCACTCTTGAGGTTGCAAACTTTAATTTAGAGGTGGAAAAAACAAGAGATGAGGAGATCTTGATCCTGACTGAAAATTTTGAGAAGGCATTGAAGGTATACGATTTGGAGGTATTGAAGTCCATTGAAAAGGACAAGGTGATTGCCACCCTGCAGGTAACCAAAAGGCCCAAGTTACCCCTCCAATAATGCTAACATAGGATCCTCATCGACCTTATTCATCTAGTCCATTTGTGAATTATCCCCCATCCCCTACACCAACAAGCCCCACTACTCAAGCATTCATTAATGCTAAGCAAGCCGAGTTAGAGGCTGCAAAGAACAAGTTGATTGTTGAGAGAACTAGGTTGGAGAAAGAAAGTGAAAAGGACCTTGAAGAATCCCCTGCATATAAAGATGTAGAAGATCTGATAAATCCAAAATGTGTTGATAATATATATTCCAACCTTAAGTAGTGTGCCTTTAAAATTGATTTATCTAATCTTTATCTAATGGGAAAAAGGATTTCCAGCATAATGGATAAGAATGATAAAGATAAAGAAAGTTGGGGATCAATAGTTGACAATTGGAAAATGAAAAAAGTTGATGTGAAGACATTATATTCCATGTCCAAAGAATAGAATAATATTGATATTGCCTTGACCAATACTCACAAATGCCTCAAGCTGATGACAAACATAGAAACCAATAGGAGTATGGTCATTCAAAAGGTAGAGACTCTAAGAAGGGAGTTTTCTAAGGATAAATATGATTTATTCCCCAACATGTTCAAAAATAGTGGGGACATAAAAAATGAAGCCCTGTGGTTGAGGAAGTTGAATGAGGCACTGACAAACAGGACAAATAGTATTATTATATTAAAAACTACAGGTTGGTTTGTCAAGTCTATTGAGGTTATCACTAACTTCCGGGCATTTTTTGAGTCTTGGGAAGCAGAGGTTGAGAAGGCTTATGTTGGTTGGGAGGAGTTCAATAATCAAAAGGAGGATGTTATTAGTTTCAAATGGCCAAGTGATGAGGTGTTCACCTCATGGAAAAGCCAGTATCAAGTAGTTGATCCAGAAACAAAAATTGATAATATATGAATAACAGCAGGTCCTAGCGGTTGTGTAACAGTTAGAAAAGTTGAGTATAGAGTGCCACATCAGCAAAGACAACAGACCCCAGATGATGAAGGCCTAACATTTTGGATTAGTTACAAGCGTTCAAGTGGTCCAAGGACAAAGCATCAAAAGTATATTGTACAAAGAGTGGATTTTATTTCTGCCTATTTTTTTTGTCCTATATGAGGGGTCTAATTTTTGTCTTATAGCTTAGTCATTTGAAGCTTGTTGCATCTTTCATTCTTGAAAGATTCCAAGATGATTAATGTTTCCTTTAAGTAGCAAGTTGTATTATGTTGTAAAGGATGGTAAATCAAAGTGGCAAGGCAGGCTTTTCAATTGTGTCTAGTTTTCAAGTTTACAGTCATTTTGAATGTATTGAGGTTAGAACGTTATTAATAAAATTACAATGGAATTTCCAGTCTCAAAATCATTGATGTCTTCTTGCATTTTCATTCAGCTCTTGTATGTTTAATCTGTAAGGCATGTTAAACATACCATTACAAGGTAATTGTGTGGTTATTTGTGAGTTTCTCTAAAGGATAGCTTAAATCTTATTAATAATTCCAAAGAGTTAAGGTTTTGTGCAAGGATTTGATACAAGGATATGAGAGTGGGAGGATAGTTTGTAAGGCATGCTATCTAAGATTTTATTTGTGATTTGACTAATTATCTTTGGTGAATTTATGTTTTCATTTTGACTCTATGGCCCAGAGTTAGGCATTAGTCAAGTTCTGCATCATAGTATTATCATCAACCAATCAAATACTAAAAATCTTTACTTTTTGTTGTCAAGAACATGTATGTTTAGTTGATTATATTGAGGAATACAATCCATTTTAGTGATTCCTTAGAGAGGGAATCAATAGGTTAACCCTCCTAGTTCTGAGAACTTAAAAAGAAGAAGGATTATAGATCCTTGATCCATTGTAAGATTCTCTATGAGTCAGTGAATCTGAAAATAGGTACACCCGTCTGAGCTTATGGAGCTCGAAGTGAAGAAGGATAGCATTCTTGTTAATTAGCCTTGTTCATGTATGAATCTGAGTTGGGAATAGAGGGTCAGGCATTTATTATTGTTTTGATTGTTTCCTACAAGAAAATGTGCTAACAAATTGGTGACTCTGCTGGGGAACTTCAATGTTTTAGAGTCATGTTCATGTAAGATTTGGTTCTTGCAATATTAAGAATAAGTCTATTTTTCCTCATAATGATAAAGGCTAGTTTATTCTTCTTATCTATCATTGCACATTGTTTCAAGGTTTTGATCATGAAAATGATACAAATCTTATCTCAAGTAGAGTGATTGGTGACTCTAAAGTTCCTGATATAATCCAGTGTGTATTTTTCAAAGGAAAATTACGGAGTTGAGAAGATATGCAGTGAAGAATAATTTTTTAGAAGTATCAATCTAAATCAAGGTGAGGAACTATCAAGAAACTTTACACTTAAGTTTCATTTGGATTTATTATAATACAAGAAATTTTAAGTTGGGACAAGTTTCTCAACTATTTTTTATATATATTGTCCTCTGCAAAGAGGTGGCGGCTCTAATCTCTGTGTACTCCAGTGTTTCACATTAAACATATTGAAATATCTGTCTATTATGTAAGATGAGTCGACAAAGAAATACTAGATCATACTTCAAAGAAAACCCTGAAAAGGATATTGGGGAGGAAATTCATACACCCCAAAGGAAATAGTGGTCCAAGAGAGGGACATCAAAGCATGATTCCCAACATACCTCTAAAGGAAGGGTGGAAACTCCTATTCCAGAAAGAAAGTCATCTTCATCTGAAAGTGCAGGACCCATGGGGCCAGTTGATGCTTATAGAGCTGATGCCAAATTTAATCCTTTAAGAGATGGAGAAAATACGGATGCTGGCTATTTCCCTACAGAAGAAAACCTTTCCCACCCAAAAGAAACATCTGCTACTGAAACTACTTCTTATGATTCTGATCAATTGAGAGATGAGGTCTTGGCTTTAAGGAAAAGAAAGAAAGAGAAAGAAAAGGAAATAGCTGATGCTAGAAAGAAATGTGAGCAAGAGTTATATGATTTACTGGTGGAAAGAGAATAACTCTTGGCTAAACCCAGAAGAAATGATCTCAAGGCTAAAATCCTAAATGAAGAAGTTAAGGGTTTGAATCCTGAATTATTTGGTAACCTTGATGATTTAAGGAACAAGGCTTAAAATAAAAAATAGAGCTCTGGAAAATATGCGTTTGAAAAAGAAGGACCTCTCATTAGACATTTGCACCCATATAAGGTTGAGCAAAGTGGAAAGATTGATTCAAACACTAGGGATGCCCCTGATAAGGGTAAGCCAAAGGTTGTTGGTGTCACTATAGAAGAACCTAAGTAGGACAAGAACACTATTGCAGGAATATCTCAAGTTTATATTGAGTTGGAACAAGCTAGAAAAGCCAAAGAGGACTTGGTCAAGCAACTGGAGAAACTAGAACTGGAAGCTGCTGCAGCAGACATGAAAATGAGAATATCTTTTATACATGCTACTACTACCACTTTAGCAAGAAGCTCTATGCCAGTAAATCATGGAGCACAACTGCAAAAGTAGTCTTCTAGCCCAATCCCAACCAATCAAGTGGGTGATCCTAAGGTGAAATCATCTATTTTAAATTCAAATGTTAAGAACTCTGGTCCAAATGCAAGTACTCATCCTATTGACCTTAGCCCAAGCATTCAGGCCTCTAACCCAAAACAAAGTGTTCTCCCACCTATTCAGAATCATGGAAGATCAGCTAGACCAAGTGGCAACAAAGCACTTGGAAATTTCCAAAGGAGACCTATACAGATGAATAGATATAGAGCTCTTTTCTTTGAAGGCATTCCTGGTCACCCTAATGTGATCCCCAATGAGGTAAGGGATAAAATCCCCAAGCTCACAGGAAATAATGTTGTCACTTGTGAGGAGCATCTAAAAGATTTTAGTGATAAAATGACTGACTTTGAAATTGAAAATGAGGATGTCATTATGAAGCTTTTTGTTCAATCATTAACAGAAGATGCTAGGGATTGGTTCAGAAATTTACCAAATGATAGTATTGCTTCTTGGGATAAAAATTTTAAAGGCCTTTAGAGAACAGTATAGAGAACATGTAAATTATGGATACATGTTGAATGAATTCAATAATATCAAAAAGTTCCCTAATGAGAGCATGGCTGATTTTAACAATAGATTTCAAAAGGCCATGAATAAATTGTTCCAAGTTTTGAAGTTAAATGAGGAAGTATGTCTTACCACTTACATCAATGCTGCTGATGACAAGATGTCCTATTTACTCAGAGATAAAAACCCCACTACTCTAAGGGATGCCTATAAGATAGCTATTGACATTGAAAGTAATAGGAGGGCATTAGGAAAATTGGGGAAGAGGGAAGACAATAAGCTTTGGAAGGAAAAGGAGTAAGCCAACAAAAATATCAAGGAAGATGATACAATGGGTAAACTGGTAAGTGTAGTAAAAGACCTCACTGCCAAAATGGATAAGAATGATAGGGGAGGGTACCATGATAATAAATATACCAACCAAAGCTTTGATAAACAACCTAACCTGAGAGACTATCCATATAAAAAAAACTGGAACAATCATAAGCTAGTCCCTGATGGGAAAGATAACCCTAAAGCCAAGGAAACTCCAGATCCCTTAAAAAGAAACAATGCCAACTATGTTGAGAACACTCCCTAGTGTGATACTTTCAATATTCCACACTCTTCCTATAAATGTGTAGTAGCTCAGGCTCTGTTTGACCAAATAGAAGAAAGAGAATAGGAAGGCCCTTCTATCAATATGTTCATAGTAAAGAAACCATATCCATGGTTTTCTGATATTGCATCATCTTTTGATCATTCATGTGCAGGGGATAATTCTTATTTTAAAAATCAATTAAAAAATCCAACCTATCAAAGTGATCAGGATGAAAATGTTCCATAGACAACTATAAACACAGTGGGAAGTGATAACCCACATTCTTGTTTTAAGACTCCCACTGATGATGAAAAGAGGTCTTTGACTATTGCAGCAATTAATCAAGAAAGAAATGCATATACCCTGAGAAATAGAATAGTGCAACCCGCTCAAGGAAAGTCTACCCCTGTTTATGTCAAGAAAGACTCACCTCAAGTTGTTGAGGATTTTCATGCTAAGGAAGATAACAATGATAAGTGTGGGAAGAAAGCAGGATATTCTTATGATCATGCTGGGGGGGAGTATCAAAAGAGGAATTAGTACCAAATGAGAAATCCAAGAAGGTGAAAAGGATGAGTGATATGTCCTCTAAATTGCCCCTTTTTGACATGAAACATGCTTTGACCCAAATGAAAGTCTCAGTCCCACTTATGGAAATGCTGAAAATAAAAGAGTACAAAGAATCTACTCTGGCACTTTTAAAAGGGATAGATGATGAATCTGTTCCGAACCAAGAGGAAATACTTGTGACATCAAATGATACTAGAAAAGACAGTCCATTGGTGAAAGGAAAAGAAAAAAGTAAGGAATTTTCTAATATCTATATTGGAAATATAATCACTCAAGAACCATTATCTGTCAACCCATTCTATGTTACTTTAATGATTAATAGTTTCCTAGTGAAAAATTTCATGATTGATTCTGGAGCTACAGCAAATGTAATGTCTTATCATGCGATGAAGGAATTAGGCCTTCAGGTCACCACACCTGCTGGAAGTTGCTATGCTATGGACAATAGGGAAGTTCCTGTGATAGGAACACTGAAAGATATTGAAGTGAAAATTACTGCTTTCCCTAAAGCAACTTATAGAATGGATATAGTAGTCGTTGATACTAAGCCATATTATGGTATACTTCTATCAAGACAGTGGGCAGAAACAGTGGGTGGAAAAATGCAGTTAGATTTTTCCTATGCAACTATCCCTATAAATGGAAATGATTTCAAGTTGTATTGAGAACCTCGTTCACCTATTATGGTGGAGGTGGTTTTACTTAACCAATTAAATTTTTGTGTGAATGTTGATATGGAGAATTTTACTGTTGAGAAATTCAAGCCATAGTTAAAAAAACACTGACCCAATTGTGGATGAATTGTTGTTACAACAAAATGGACTATGGAAAATGTACTTTGATGGAGGATTCTCAAAGGAGGGATCTGGAGCAGGAGAATTGTTTGTTTTCCCATTAGGTATTACCTTCAAGTATTCTTTCCTGCTGACTTTTCAATGCACAAACAATACTGTTGAGTATGAAGCCTTGATCTTGGGAATGGATATTGCTATCAAGCATGGTATTAAGTGTTTAAAAGTTCATGGAGATTCACAGTTGATTATATCTCAGATTAGGGGGCATTATGCTATGAAGCATGATAGATTAAAATTGTACAAGTATGTTGTTTGGGATAGGATAGAATTCTTTGATGCTTTCAATGTCTTGTGGATAGATAGATCCAGTAACATAATGGCATATTTTTTGGCAAATATTGCCCTAAAAAATAATGTTTCTACTCTTACTAGTATGTCCGTGGTCAAAATAAAAAGTAGACCTACAGTTCCTGAAAATATTCATAATTGGCAAGTATTTGAGGATGATGATGATATCCTCGGGTTTATCCAATGTATAGGTCAATATGATGGTCAGAAGATTGATTGTGAATCTCTAGTGTCAGTTGTGGATAGTAAGGAGTATATATTTGATCAAGAGGTTATCCAACTGTATAATAATCACATTCCTAAAGGGTTGGTTGAATTGGAGGGCATGTTCATCATAAATGATAATTATATGACTCAGAAGTCCAATGCCAAGGTGGGAGATTCAGAAGAAGTTAATTTGGGATCTAAAACATCTCCCTAACTAGTCTACATTGGTAAAAAATTAGATAGCAATGTGAGATAGAATTTGATAAAATTATTGAAGAAATACAAGCATGTTTTTGCCTAGTCTTATGAGGACCTCAAAGATTATAGAAAATATCTTTTCCAGCATGATATCCCTCTTAAAGAAAATGTAAAACCCTTTAGGCAAAAACAAAGGCCTATTAATCCACTACTGGCTACCAAGATGCAAGAAGAATTGATGAAACTGAGAGATGCAGGCATTATCCAACCTATAAGACATTCATCTTGGGTTTCTAATTTGGCTCCTGTGAGAAAGCAAAATGGGGACATAAGACTGTGTGTTGATTTTAGAAAATTAAATGTAGCATCAGTGAAAGATAATTATGGGTTGCCTAATATGGAGGACATGTTACACAAAGTCACTGGATGTGATTTATTATCAATGATGGATTGGTTTTCAGGTTATAATTAGGTGCTGGTTAAAGAATCAAAGCAATTCAAAATAGCATTTATTACTCCCTGGGGCACTTATGTATATGCTCGCATGCCATTTGGTTTAAAAAATGTTGGTGCAAATTTTCACAGGGCCATGGATGTAGCCTTCAAAGATATCATAGATGTTCTGATGGTGGTATACCAAGATGATTTGACAACTTTTTCAAAAAGGGCAGAGGATCATTGCAATCACTTGGAGAAAGTGATGATAAAAGAATTGGAATAAGGGGTGTCTTTGAACCCAAATAAGTGTCACTTTGTTGTTACTGAAGGAAGACTTCTAGGCCACATAGTATCGAATGAGGGAGTGAGAATAGACCGTGAAAGAATTGAAGCAATTAAAAAGGTACTTCCTCCCAAAAACTTGAAGGGTATACAGTCATTTTTAGGGAAAATTAATTTTGTTAGGAGATTTATTGCCAACTTTGCAGAATTGGTTAAACCTATTGTCAAGTTGCTGAAGAAAAATGTGAAGTTTGAATGGGACCAAGAGGCACAGTTGGCATTTGAAAAAATAAAACAAGCTATCCAAGAAGCACCACTCCTTGTATCCCTTGATTACACCAAGCCCTTTTCTCTATTTACTTTTGCTTCATTCCATACTATTGCAGTAGTCCTATTATAAAAAGATGGTGAGGGATTTGAACATCCCATTGCATTTTTTAGCAAGTCATTGCATTCAGCTGAATTAAACTATCAGTTGATGGAGAAACAAGCATATGCTCTGGTGAAGGCAGTCAAGGCTTTTAGGCCTTATTTGGTATGTGCAAAAATAAATGCATATGTTCCTCATGCTGCTATCAAGGACATTTTGGCTCAGAATGAAGTAACAGGGAAAAGGTGTAAATGGATAAATAAAATTCAAGAGTTTGATCTAGACATCCATATCACCAAATTAGTGAGGGGGTTAGGATTGGCAAAGTTGATGATAGAAGAAAATTTGGATTTGGTCCAAGTTAACAGTGTTGATACTGATGAGAGTTCCTTGACAAGTATTGAAATGCAACCCTGGTATGCCAATATTGTATATTTTCTAAAAAATGCTAAATGTCCAGATGATTTGAATGATAACCAAAGGAGGAGTTTGAGATTGCAAGCTCAGAAATATGTTTTGTTGCATGGAGATTTGTTTTGGAAAAATAGAGATGGGATCCTATTACTATATCTTGACAAAGGTCAATCAGAGAAGGTATTGAAGGAAATGCATGCTATAATGTGTGGAGGGCACTATTCTGCTAGATCAACAGCTCATAAAATTTTGAGAGCTGGATATTATTGGCCTTGTTTGTTCCAAGATGCTCACAATATGGTCAGGAAATGTGAACCATGCCAAAAATTCTCAAGTAAGCTGAAGTATTCAGGAGCTTTACTTTTGAAACCTGTAGTAGGAGAGGCCCCTTTTGCTATGTGGGGAATGGACTTCATAGGAGAATTTGAAGAAAAATCAAGTGGAGACCATAGCTGGATTTTTCTAGTAACTAATTATTTCACAAAATTGGTGGAGACAATCCCAACCAAAAGTGCAACAAGCACTGTGGTAATTTATTTTCTGATGGATAATGTAATTACAAGATTTGGTGTTCTCCTCAAGTTGGTGATGGATAATGCCATGTGCTTCAGGTCTGGAGAATATACTGATTTTTTCTCTAATATGGGAATTGTTATGTCTTATTCATCCCCATTCCATCCGCAAGCCAATGGTCAAGCGGAGTATAGAAATAAGAGTATCTTGCAAATTTTGAAAAAGACCTTGGAAGGAAATAAAAGATCTTGGCATGTAAAATTGAAACTTGCCCTTTGGGCTGATAGGATCACTATCAAGAAAGCCACTGGAAAATCTCCCTTTGAGTTGGTTTATGGTATTCAATCAAGAATGGCTGTTAATAATCTAATCCCAATTTATAAGTTTATCCAAGATGAAGAAATGGAATTTTCTTAACCTATGGAAGAAAGAATGGTTCAGTTGGTAGAATTGGTTGAAACAAGAAGAGAAAGTTAGAGAGAAAATATCAAATTGCAACAAAAAATGAACTATCTTTTTGACACAAGGGAAGATGAGAGAAATTTTCAACCTGGTGATTTCATATTGCGCCAATGGAATACCAGGGCTGAAGACAAAGGGAAACACAAAAAGTTTGAATCATTATGGAAAGGGCCTTTTGTCATTTCCATAATTTTTGGAAAAGATTCTTATTTCCTCAAGAATCTAGATGATGAAGAATAGGAATTTCTAGTGCATGGATAGTTTCTGAAAAATTTATTCAATTAACTCTTCTTTTACATGCACAGTAGTATGTATTGTATGTACAGGTGAGTTTGCTTCCAATAGTGGGTTAGTCTAGTTTGTGGTTTGCATCCCCAGACATCTGTGGTTCTTGCTTTAACCTAGAGCGCCTTAAATATCCCCAAAAAGAGCCACTGTTGGTGTTATTTCTTGTTTGGAGTATGCCTTGTAAGATTTTTGAAGTCTCCTATTTTTCATCTTGTCCAAAGGTTTGAAATTATGGTTAAAAAATTGTTCTCATGCCACTGCAATTTCTGTTCTAACCCTTGACCTAGTTGAAAATGATGAAAAAACCCTTGTTTCATGTATCCTAATATAATTTTGGTTTTAAAAACCTTGAGCGTTGAAATGTATTCTATTTTCACATTACTTTTTCACTTAAGTCTTGTCGAATGGGTTCATTTTTAAGTGGTCATTTTATCAAATTGGTGTTGTTCTAACCCCGCGATCATATTTATTTTCCTAAAGTCCTAAGTCTGCTTATGTTTTAAAACCTGTTAAGTGTCATGTTAGTTTTGCTTAACCTAACGGATGTCGCTTTCCCTCATAAAAAAGATGCACATGAAATAACTATCAAGGGAACGCGTCGTAGAGCCACATAGAATATGGCGGGCTAGAGTGTTGTCATAAAGGTCAAGATAAAAGGAGGACAAGTTAGATTTAATCTAACGGCTGGTGTAAAGCCTTATGGTGAAGATGCAGTTGAATTACTCATCAAGGGAAAGTGACGAGATGACATGTGTCACGGGTGGTTCCAAAAAACTATGGAGATGAGTTGGACAGTGTCTACATCAGCCTCAATCTAATGGTTGTCATGTATTCCATATAAATTAACTGTTGAAGATCTAGGCTTCAAGCGAAAGTGACAACTTGACACTTGTCCTAGGTGCGTCCAAGGAATTATGGAAGTGAACAAGACAAAGCTTACGTAAGATTTCAATAGACAGTTGTCATTTATTTCATATGTGCACTAACAGTGAAGATCTCGGCTTCAAGGGAAAGTGACAACTTGACATGTGTCTTATGTAGGAAAGACTTGTATGAGCCGTCAGATGCAATGAAATACAACAGAATCAATGGTCATAATTCAAAGATACCAGTTCAATGTTTTTGAACCGTTAACCGCAAAGAGTTTAAAGTGGACTGAAGTAATGGCGAACGTGTGTGCTCTGAAGTAAAATTTATTGCTCACCAGTGATGGGATCGTTATTTACTTAATTTTTCTTTGTTTTCTCAACACAATTGTTGAGTTACAGAGAAAAAATCAATGTTGCAGTGGTCAAATTCAGAGCTATTTGCAGAACGGGTAATTTTCAGGTGTGTTTTCAGTCTATCTCTTAAATTTTGAAGAGTTACTAGGGTTCATAGTTTTTCCATCTTGTCATATTGCTAAATTTTTAAGACTGTAGAGCTTCTACTTTTAAAAAAAAATTGTTGTCTAGGAGAGAGTTCTCAGGCAAGGAAAATTATCAAGACAGAAATGTCTGTGATGATTTTTTACAGCAATTTCCTGAGTCAACCAACAATTCAACTATAGCAAAAGATATGATTCCCAACAACCCACGAGTCAATCTTGGTGATGGTCTGTATGATCTAGAGCAATGGACCAAGGATGCAGATATAGGAATGGCAGGTCTAGATCTATTTAGGATGCTTTTCAGTAAAAAGACATGCTTGTGTCCCAAATAGTAATGTGTGACAATTTGACGTGGGTAAATTGGTCGTGCCTGGGGTTTTTAGGGATATAGATTTATTAATGAGATTGGCTGATAAATATGATAAAATAGCCAGGATAATTAGGGACAAGAATGGATACATTATGGTCAACATAATTGTTGATGAAATTAAAAATGTCTTTAAATTGAATGATGAAAATAGCCCTATGGATATTATTGATCTCAAAGAATTCACAGTGATTTACGAAGCTCAAAGGGATTATTACAAAAATGGGCCCTTGATAGATTGTTTTAACAAAATTGGGGATTTGGTTGTGGTGGGTAAAAATAACAAGGAGACATTCAAGTTAGACTGCTTTTCTCCAAAGGCCATAGGAGTTTACAGGGCCCTGTGTCAAATTTTGGGTGATGATAAAGAAAAGGAGATCCCTATCCACTATATGTACATGGTAGTACATGTTTTACACCCTCATCTAGCAGTGACCTTTGATTTTTCTCATTATGTGGCAGACCTTATACATGAAGGCTTGATAGGCATCCAAGCCAAAAAGGTCACTAAGTCTTTCACTTGGTATTCTTTTCTAATGTACATGTTGTTATTTAAGGGGGTAGGATTTTTGAAAAGGAGATGGAGTTGGTCAAGATCAAAGATGATGAACAAATGCCAGTGCAACTGTGGAATGCAGATATGACTTGGTACAATCAAGAGGCAAGTTACATTACTTTTGATAGATGCTTTGCTGCCAGAATCAAGAATCTTTTGTTGGATGATGATCCTAGGATACCTGTATCACTGTTAGAATTATTGAGACCTAAGGATTGTAATCAAAATTTGAAAATAGTACATAATTGGGGAGATGTCATCTTGTATCCAGTTTCCACAGTTTTTAGAGTATATGGTTTCAAGAGAATCCCTTATGTATTGCCTTAGAGAGTGCCTATGAAATTAGGATTGGCTGAGATAATCAGACAAATTGGGGGCTTGTAGGATGAGGCATTGACTATAAAAGGGAGAGGAACTATTTTTCCTACTGTTATAGTAGCCCATCAATTTGTTATTACAAAGGGAGGATGGTCACACATGCACAAATTTATGGCCCCTTACCATTTAACCATAGCTTTATCCAGGTGTGTTGATCCTGAGGCTTTAATTAAAGATATGTTCACAGAGAAGACAAAGTGTCTGGTATTGAACCATCAATTCAACTTTCCTGAAGATATTATCAGAAATGAATTTGACATAATGGAACAAGCCATTAGGAAAGAAAAATGGCTTGCATACAAGAAAATCCTGGACTTTGTAAATCACTTTGACAAATTGTATGACCCATTGAAGATATTCCAACCTTGGGCTAAGAAAATAGATTCTCTAATGGAAATGTTGGAAGGCATCATGGAAGCATTGAATCAAAAAAGGGAAAATATCATACAAGATGAGCCGGAAAGGGCAAAAGCTATGATGAGCAGAATAGCTCCAGTCAAAAATGTTGCTTCTGGGAAATATGTGGTATATCAGAGAAAAGGATATAAGGCTGTATTACCACAAATAGAGAAGATTTTGGAGCCAAAAAGAAAAGGGCCATTGGATCCCAGTACTCGATCAAAACTTTATCCCAAGAAGAAAAAGATAGAAGGAGAACAACAAGAAAGATAGGAAGATGTCTACTCTCCTTCATAGTCCCCATTGTACATTGACAAGAAATCTATGGCAGAGAAAATGGTGCATATGGGAAATGTTGGGCAAATAGTTGTCACAGCTCAAGAGTTACAGGAAGGTATGCCTGAAGTCCCTAAAAATGCAACTTTAGACCTAACTATAGCAAAGTATGCTAGGAATGAATTGGATCCTTTGACATTACAAGCCAGCAATCAATTTCTCTCTGATGATAAGTTTGTTAAGACTCGAGCATTCCTGTAGTTTTTATGGAGAACTCATATAGATGAGTTTAAGAGAAAATGCCAACAGAAGCAATTTGAGCAACTTGAGAGGAGCTATGAAGAGATTTAAAATGAGATCAAATTAGAGATGATCTCTAGATTTGAAAAGATGTCTCATGAGAAAGGAAGAGCACTGGTTCAAAGGGCAAGAGTACTACTACTCACAGAATGGGATCTTGCAAATTTTGTTGTTTTTGATGCAGTCAGGAAAAAGACGAAGATCGTCTACACTACTGATTTGGAATCTAAACAAGCCTCCAAATGAGTAAATTTTAGTGAGGATCTTGCAGCGCTTGTCATGTGGCACCTAAGCAAAAGAGATCCCAAGAGGGACAATAAAGATGATCAAGCTGAATAGGTGGGTAGCCTTATTGTAAGTAGGGTCTCAGATACATCAGAAACATAGGAAGCCACCACCACTCTTGAGGTTACAAAGTTTAATTTAGAGGTGGAAAAAATAAGAGATGAGGAGATCGTGATCATTACTGAAAATTTTGAGAAGGCATTGAAGGCATACAATGAGGAGGTATTGAAGTCCATTGAAAAGGATAAGGTGATTGCCACCCTGTAGGGTAAGCAAAAGGCCCAAGTTAACCCTCCAATAATTCTAACACAAGATCCTCATCGGCCTTCTTCATCTAGTCCATTTGTGACTTATCCCCCATCCCTTGCACCAAAAAGCCCCACTATGCAAGCATTCATTAATGCTAAGCAAGCCGAGTTAGAGGCTGCAAAGAACAAGTTAATTGCTGACAGAACTAGGTTGGAGAAAGAAAGTGAAAAGGACCTTGAAGAATCCCCTACATATAAAGAGGAGAAGATCTGATAAATTAGAAATGTGCTGATAAGATATATTCCAACCTTAAGTAGTGTCCCTTTGAAATTGATTTATCTAATCTTTATCTAATGGGAAAAAGGATTGCCAGCATAATGGATAAGAATGATAAAGATAAAGAAAGTTGGGGATCAATAGTTGACAATTGGAAATTGAAAAAAGATGATGTGAAGACATTCTATTCCATGTCCAAAGAACAGAACAATATTGATATTGCCTTGACCAATACTCACAAATGCCTCAAGCTGATGACAAACATAGAAACCAATAGGAGTATGGTCATTCAAAAGGTAGAAACTCTAAGAAGGGAGTTTTCTAAGGATAAATATGATTTGTTCCCCAACATTTTCAAAAAGAGTGGGGACACAAAAAATGAAGCCCTATGGTTGAGGCAGTTGAATGGGGCACTGACAAACAGGAAAAATAGTATTATTATATTAAAAAATACATGTTGGTTTTTCAAGTCTATTGAGGTTATCACTAACGCCCAGGCATTTTTTGAGTCTTGGGAAGTAGAGGTTGAGAAGGCTTATGTTGGTTGGGAGGATTTCAATACTCGAAAGGAGGATTTTATTAGTTTCAAATGGCCAAGTGATGAGGTCTTCACCTCTTGGAGAAGCCAGTATCAAGTTGTTGATCCAGCAACAGAAAATGATAATATATGAATAACAGCAGGTCCCAATTGTTGTGTAATAGTTGGAAAAGATGAGTTCAGACTGCCACATCATCAAAGACAATAGGCCCCAGATGATGAAGGCCTAACATTTTGGAGTAGTTACAAGCGTTCAATTTGTCCAATGACAAAGCATCAAAAGTATCTTGTACAAAGAGTGGTTGTTCTTTCCACCTATTTTTTTGTCCTATCTTAGGGCTCTAATTTTTGTCTTATAGCTTAGTCATCTGAACCTTGTTGCATCTTTCATTCTTTAAAGATTCCAAGATGACTAATGCTGCCTTTAAGTAGAAAGTTATATTATGTTGTAAAGGATGGTAAATCGAAGCGGCAAGGCAGGCTTTTCAGTTGTGTCTAGTTTTCAAGTTTACAGTCATTTTGAATGTATTGAAGTTAGAATGTTATTAATAAAATTACAATGGAATTTCCAGTCTCAAAATCATTGATGTCTTCTTGCATTTTCATTCAACTCTTGTATGTTTAATCTGTAAGGCATGTTAAACATACCATTTACAAGGTAATTGTGTGGTTATTTGTGAGTTTCTCTCAAGGATAACTTTAATCTTATTAATCATTCCAAAGAGTTAAGGTTTTGTGCAAGGATTTGATACAAGCATATGAGAGTGAGAGGATAGTTTGTAAGGCATGTTGTCTGAGATTTTATTTGTGATTTGATTAATTATCTTTGGTGAATGTATGTTATCATTTTGACTCTATGGCCTAGAGTTAGGCACTGTTCAAGTTCTGCATCGTAGTATTATCATCAACCAATCAAATACTAAAAATCTTTACTTTCTATTGTTAAGAACATGTGTGTTTAGTTGTTTGTATTGCAGAATACAATCCATTTTAGTGATTCCTTAGAGAGGGAATCAATAGGTTAACCTTCCTAGTTCTGAGAACTTAAAAAGAAGAAGGATTATATATCCTTGATCCATTGTAATATTCTCTGTGAGTTAGTGAATCTGAAGATAGGTACACCCGCTTGAGCTTATGGAGCTCGAAGTGAAGAAGGATAGCATTCTTGTTAATTAGCCTTGTTCATGAATGAATCTGACTTTGGAATAGAGGGTCAAGAATTTATTGTTGTTTTAATTATTTCCTACAAGAAAAAGTGCTAACATGTTCTATGGGATGGGTACCACGGTTTGGGATATCAGTGCCACTGTTAACCGACCAATAAAATTGACTAGCAAAATTGACCAGCAGTGTTAACTACCCAGAAGAGCTGACCAGTAGAGCCGACTAGCAGGGTCAACCGACCAGCAAAATCGACCAACACAACCAACTAGTAGAACCGACCAAAAAAACCAACTAGCAGGGTTAACCAACCAGTAGAACTGACCAACATAACTGACCAGCAGAATGGGTGAAGAACTAACAGATTACCCGAGTATGTTTAATTTTGTAATATACTATATTTGATGCTACAATGGGTCTGAATTGACCAAAAACTTGGAAGGTGCACACTGTAAACATTGCTCGACATAGTTAGGTGGTGATTTTGTCTTTGAATGTAATTATTCAAAAAATTTGTATTGTCAACATCTCTTTGCTATATTGTAATTGAGCAAGGATCCCGGGTTTTCTTGTTGGTTCTTTCCTGGATGAGCTCTTGAACTAGCTTATATTATATTAATAAATATATTAAGTGGCTAGCCCACTTTTTCTTTAAAAAAAAAACTTCCCATTCACTCCTATCCACTCATCTTTCACCATTATTATACTATAGCCCTTTTAGGACTGTCTAGTAGCCCTTCAAACCCTGAAATCGTCAATTTACTCTCAAACTCTCCAATACTGGTGCTTTCAAATTCACCCTCCACTGTATGTGTTCACCAAACCTATCACAATTTCTTCTCACTTTCCTTGCATTAAAAACCACATAAGGTACATTCCAGGCATCTATTTCTCAGCTTATGTCATTGGTTCTTTAGTATTTTTACTTTATAACTTACAGACTAACTTCCTATCCTAGACTATAAAAATTATAACAATTTGAAAGAAGTCAAATTAGCTTCTGAGAAAAAAGAAATGAATTGGTTCTTGAAACTATTTGGTTGTGTTGATTTTATCTTCTCAAGGGAGAGGGGCCAATCAGAATAATTTTTGTCTTAGAGGTTTGGCATTATGTAGAGTTAATTGGAAAATGTACAAATTTCTGCATGAAAGTGAAATTCCCTACATATTCTAAAACCTTTATTTTGTAAGAACTTGGGGGGGGGGAGATTGTTTTACATAACAATATTTAGTTCTGGACATGTGTGTTTGAGGAATTTTGTTGGAAAGGAAATAGCTACCTTTAATTGTTGGGCAAACACAAATTTCATATACGTAATTGTTCCTTGTAGTATGTGAAATAAGGGACTAATGTTTATCTAGATGTGTGATTGAGCAATATGGTCCATCTTCAAATTTCAATTAACAGACCAGAAGAACCGGGGAACAATTCAATGTTAAACCATCATCTAAAATTTCTTCAAAGCGAATAAATGTGTTGATCGATCATGATTCGTCATCTAACATTTTCTAGGGGAAGCACAATCTGTCATAAAGTGTTTCAAAAGGAATAAAAACAATTCAAGATCTTTATTTGTGGACTTATCTACTAGAGTATTTCTCCACATAAAATATCCTAATTTTTCATGTGGATGCATAAATTCTTCTACCTTATTTTGAGGTATCACTTCACTGATGTTCTTGCATAGAAAACTAAATATTTTGTAAACTAAAAGAACACTCTAGTTTTGTTCTTTCTTATAAATATTTAGTAAATTATACTTATTCATAGAAATGAAGTATTCAGGATCTTATTGCAACTTTCGTATACACCATTGTTAAATATCATCAAAGAATGAACATAAGATTAACTCTTTATTGTATATGTATCATTGGCTTTTGGCATAACATTGCTAATCAATACAAAAATGTTTTTGATGGGTCACAAACTAATGAATTATTATCAATATAGCTATAATGCATCACCATCAATGCAATTCAAGAACCCAAAAAAATACATCTAAACAAAATAATATTGA
>MU224569.1:697752-788606 GCA_018584345.1 Thuja plicata | reverse complement strand
AATTTTTTTTTTAAAACTCTTAATCCCGTTTTGGTCGAAATTTTGACCAACACGGGATTAAAAATTAAAAAAACAAAAGCTTTCCTTTGTAATGCGACCAAGCTAAACATTGGTCAAATTTTTTGGTGGAAATTTGAGCTGAAATGTACTAGTGTTACTTCTTTTATCAATGGTTTTTTTCTGAGAGACCCAACTTCCTGATTATATTGAGAGTACAAATGTTCAACCCTACACCTCCATCTATCAATACACATCTAACATGGGATTTGTGAATTAGGACCTCAATGTGTAAGGGTTGGTTATGTGGATGTGTCAATGATTTGTTATCTTCTTCTGAAAAAGAGAGATAGTGTGGTGTTGAGATATGATTTACCATTGCTTGGAATTTGTCTACATCAATGTCTTTGGGAACATTGGCAGAATGTAGGGCTTGTTCAAGAACTTCCCTATGCACTAAGGAGATTTTAAGTAACTCAAAGATAGAAATTTGAGAAGAGGTTCATTACAATTGATCCACCAAGTTATAGTTCGCAGCTAGAATGGTAACTGTTTGTCTTGCTATCGTTGGTTTGGGAATAGTGACAATAGGTACCTTAGAATTTGTTGCTAGTTTTGATGAGGAATTAGGTCCTTTGATTGTGACTTGTGCTTGACTTCGTGTCAGTGCATTTGATTGGGAAGATGTTTCCTTAACACCTTTGATAGTGATCCCATTAATTGGTTCATTTTTAATGTCTAGCATGTTGATCACATTATTATTATTATTAGAGTAGGCATAGTTTACTTATTTCCCTTTTCCTTTAGATGCTTCCCCTTTCTCATAATTAGGGAATGGTTTGTTAAATGACGTATGGTCCTCATTAGTGGTTTGTCCTTCCAATTTGATCTTGCCTCCTTCAATAAGGTCTTGTATAACATGTTTGAGTTTAAGATAATTATTAGTCTTGTGGCCCTTGTTTTTGTAAAAGACACAATAATAATTTTCATCCCACCATCTTGGTTTAACTTCTAGTTCCCATGGTTTTGAATCTGGGATTGTAAGAACTTTGTTATCTAAGAGTGTCTTTAAAATAGTTTCAAGAGGTGCTCCCACAGGAATGAATGTTCTTTGAGGTTTAGAAGTCCATGGTCAACTCTTGTTGTTCTCATTTTTTTCTTTAGGTATTGTAGTTGTTACCTTGGAATCTTTACTTGCTTGCATGCTATTCATTAGATTAAACATTGCTAGTTTAGGATTAGCATTAGATGCATCTACCACTCCATCGTTGACAACATTTTTGTTTTGTTTCCACCATTTAGGTTTGTTAATGGAGTTGGTAGATTTGTTATCACTTTGGAGAGTGATTTCTCCTTTCTTAACCATTACCTCTTCAATACGGATGGCATTTTTTATCATCTTATCAAAGCTAGGTGAATCTTGCATTTGAAATGCATAGTTTAATTAAGGTATCAAGTTATTAATAAATATTTCCATCTTCTCTGATTTGGGAATGGCTCTTGGATACCTTGCAAATATTTTCCTCCACCATTATAAAAATTATGTAAAGGATTCACAAGTTATTTTCTTTGTGTTACATGGGTCCATCATGGTTATGTCATGTTGTATATTGTAGGAGTAATATTGGATAAACTGTTGAATCAAATCCTCAAAATATTTTACCTTAGGTGTGAGTTTGGAGAACCACTCCATAGCATTTCTGCCTAGACTTTCCAAAAATAGCCTCATAGGTATGTAGGTTTGTGCATGTACTCTATGCTCAGAGCACAAAACTCTCTCACATGATCATGTGGATCAGTCTCTCCCGTATACTTGTCATATTTTGGCCTTGCCATGTTGGGAGGAAATGGAACCATAATGATACTCTTTTCAAAAGGAAATAGACAAATGGAGTCCAAAGAGTATTTTGTCTTGGGTTTAGCCTTCTCTTTTTTTAGAGTTGCAAGTTTAGTTTGCATCAAGGTTAGTTGTTTGGCGAGAATAGAGATAGGAGTTGATACCTCCTTTTCATTTAGTTGTTCAACATCATAATCTTTAGGTAATTTCACTCCAGTGGATGCTAGATGAAAAAAGTATTTCTCTTTGTCTTCACCAATTATCTTTTCCAATGTTCTTTGGAATTTCCTACTCTGTTTGTGTCTATTGTACTCTTCTTTGGGAATGTCTCCATCACTTTCTGAATCAAACAAAGGATGTTTGATGTGTTGTTCTTCCTCACCACCGCTAGCATTGTCTTGATCTCATTTGTCTTTCTCATTGTTGTATGCTTCGAAGGTATTATCACATTCATTACTAGTAGTATCCATTTCTAGTGCGGGTGAATCTGTGTCAAGTAGAGGATTGCAAGATATCTCTCCTTTTTGAAAGTGTAGCAATTTAGGAGGTACTTCTGATTTGTCTACAAGATACTTGTTACATCTTGTGTTAACCATGAAGTTGTATCTCAACTATGTTCAAAGTTTTCCAATAGTGTAAAGTGAAGTCTCAAATCATTCAAGTAAGCATTTCCAAAGTGGAAGGATAGTTTTTTGTTTGGTGGAAGTAAACGACTCCAGTGTCAAAGGGTTAGAATGCCCTGATAGTGAGCTGAGAATCAAGGTTTTTTTTAGAGTGAATAGACCACAGGTTTTGAGAGAGATTGTAAGAACCCAAAATGACATGCAAGGTAGACTTTGAAATCTTTTTGAAACAACAACAGAGAGACTAGAAAAAGAAACAAGGTCAAACTAACGAGCCAAAAGGGTACCCAAATAAACTGAATTTCTCTAAGAGATAACTATGCAAGTGCACACTATCCTAGATGCGACAATCCAGATGCGAGCTTTTGTAAAACTAGATACAAGCCTAAGTATATTGGATGCAACCTTTCTCCCTACAAGTGATACAAGATTGAACAGATGTGAGCTTTCATACTGCATGTGAGTTTGTACAACTAGATGCGAGCCAGGATAGACCAAAAATGACTTCTTGATGTTGTGTCAATTTGGTGTCTAATTTGTCTGATAGTAGGCTATTTTTGAGTCTTTCCAATGAGTGAAAAACATATCATGTAACCAAAGGATTGAATTTTGTTTCTTTTTTGGAAGTTTTATCTTGTTAATGGTCTTTCAAACACATCAAGCATTGTTGCATTATTAAAGGTGAACAAACACTTACGTACTCCCTATTTTATAAGTAGAGGATGAAAATATTTTCTCGTTGACTCAAGAATACACTCAAATGCTAATCACAATATGGCTATCACTAAGCACGTAGTGGCTCTCATTATGATACCATATTATTTGACTCCAAATGCAAGTGAGGGTATGAAATGGCAAGTATCTTGGGGTAGTTACTATTTTCCTTGCACAAAGATTATCACCCTTTCAGGGATGAATCAGGTAGTTTGACTACAAAGTGTTGTTTATGATGCAAAAATCTGTTCAAAACCATATCCCATAGAATTGTACAAGGAAAAATTGAGGTGTATATCCCTATGAGTACTCAAATATGTACAGTCTCACAAGAAATTTTCAAGCAACTCTGCTCTACACATACCTAAGCATGTTTAGGGAATGATGTCAAAATTCCAAGAACAAAACTGATTCTATCTTCTGAGGCTTTGGTCTACAAGGAAGAAATTATTTATAGTGAGTTGGAAGGGTTGGTGTAAAACCTATCCTCACTTGGGTCATTCCTGGGAGATTTTTCCCTCAACTGGAAGGCCCTCTAAAGTTTAATAAGAATACAAAGGATTGGCAAGCTTAGGATTTAAATATTTTTGATTCTTCAAAAAAAGAAGAGCATACTCTCCTAGTCCATGCCATTTTCTCCCAAAAGCACTTCAATCACTTGTTCATTCCCTCAAACCACTTCACTCACAACTTAATCCCCCATATCAAGTTTCTGATTCCCCCACTTGGAAGAAAGATCAAATCCTCTAGTGAGACTAAAAGGTAAGCTTAAGCTTGATTTAAATGTGCCTAAGTTAATGAAAACACAAGTACTTTGAAAAGTAAAGTTTGTTTTTTCAATTTCCCCAAGGTTAGGTGATTTTTTTGTTCAATTTATATCCAAATTTAGACAATGAGTTATTCCTTTTCCCACAATTTTTAGTGCTTTGTGTTGTTCAATTACTTATCCAAAGGGAAATTTAAACTGTGAACTTTGTTCAAGTACTCCCACAAAGTTTAATGATTTTCTTGTTCAATTACTTTGCCAAAAATTAATTAAATGATGAGGTTTGCCTTGTTCGATTACTCCAAATTCCTCTCAAATCTTGGGGAATCTTAAACCAACTTTTGAGTTTCTGATTTTCCTTGAAGGAAAAGAGCATAATCCCTGGTTGATTTATTAAGTGATTTAGAAAATGTCTTTAGTTTGGAAGCATAACAAAATAGAAGTCAAGATGGGGGATGGGCCACCTACAAACCACAAGTTAATGTTTCATTTCCAACTTTTTTTAGCAAAAGAGTCTTTGACAGTGATATGCAAACAAGAATTATGTTGTTTAAAGGAAAAAGATAGAAAACATCCAAAGATTAATAGTTAGACTTCTCAAATTAAAAATTAAAAAACCAGATGCGATCGTAAATTCCCTAAATATGACCCTTGTTCCCAGATGCAATTAAATACACCTAAAATGATACAATGCATAACAGATGTGATCCTTTACCAAAAACAATACATGATTTCCAGGATGTGAAATTTGATATCCGGGGTGCAATCCTAGATTCTGTGATGCGAGCCTTAGCGATGAAAAATTACTCTGGTCTGGAAATATAGGAAGACAAATTAGTGAAAAATTAATGCAAAGTAAGGTAAAATCCAAGATTCCACCACACAGTGGGCGCCATAAAAGTGTGTGTTATTTTGTGTACCTATTATCTACAATACGACACTTTAATAAGTCATTGCATTAGTGAAAAAAAAGGGTTAGCAAGTATATCAATCACTAAAATTGACCTATTTCTTCCTATCTAGGAGTGTGAAAAATGCAATAATAGCCCTCATATTATGCATTTATCAATGACATATATAACCTAGAATGAAAGATTCAAATGAGACTAATCTATATGCTTAAGAAATATGCATTTTAAGCTCTAAAAATGAAGATTATAACAATACATGATATGAAAGATAATAATGCAATAAAGGTCTCTAACAATATGAACAACATAACAATGCTTTCAACAATCCAAAATTAGGGGCCCATTGAGCCTAAAACTTATTCTATTTATAGAATAAATTAGGAGTGAGAGGAGAGATAAGGCTATTAAATGCATGTTTAAGATCCTTAATGAGGGATAACATTTATGAGGCATGGTGAAGGAATAAGAATTAATGATGCATTTATGAGAGCATTAATGAAGCATGGTGAGGATGTAAGTCCAAGCTTGAGAAAGTGGATTTTGAGGGAAGGGGAGCTTGAGAATGTTGACTTTTTGGAATGAGTTGAATTCCTAATCAAAAGATTTAGGAATGTGACATCATTAGGGAGTGGGTTAAGATGGGATTAAGATTAGAATTAGGCTTATCATGGGTGAAGTGGTTGGGATTAGTTTAAACCCAATGTTAAGGTGGTTGAGATAGGTTAGGTTAGGGGTTAAAGGGAATATTAATGAAATTAATTATATAATATATTCATTCAATAACAGGGGAAATTAATTATTTAAGCTTTTGGTTACTTTTGATAATTAATTAGGACTATAGCCAATTAATTAAATTAATTAGGCTAGGGGATTGGCTTTTTGCAAGTGATGAGGTGTAATTAGGATTTTATTTAATTCCTTTTAATTAATTAACTTATCCATGTTTTTTATTTATTTTGATAGAATTGGATTGATTTGATTTGATTGGCTATGGTAGTTAATGTAATTTAGTGATTAAATCACTTAGGAGATAAAATTTTGATTTAAAAGAATTATGCCAGTAAATTGAAGAATTGTTTTGACATAATTGGGGGTATGATCACACTTAGGGAAAATAGGGTCTATGGTCAAAGAGGACCAAATTAGGGTGTTTACAATACTATGATCAGGTCTACGATGGTAGTGCATGTAGACAGTTCTTTGCAGATCCTATGATTTGTGATGAGAGTATTCCATGGGCACACTTTGTTTCCTTCCCCTCTCTTCGTACAATGTTAGGCACATTAATCAGTGGATTATTGTTACCAGATCGATGAGGTCATGGATTTGTAGTGGGTTGGGGTTGATTTATCAAAGATATGATCATTCATCCACAAAGATTTGATTGGGGTTCATGTGTGCTTGCATAGTTGTATCATGAGTTACACCATGTTTTTTATAGAGGTAGTACCACATTGTTAGTCAGAGCTATTCTATTACAGTTATGGACATGGGAGTATATCCCTATTTTGAGATCGATTGCTACCAAATAGAGAGATCTTGGATGGCCATATGAATACTTGTATGATGGCATGGTTGTCCAGCCTGGGGTAGGCAAGTTAGCTTTTCAGAGACGTATGCTTGATGATATAGATCAAGTCATATGGATACCATATCTAAGATGTGAGGCCTACCATGAGGATGATGATGAGTTTCCTTACATGTGTTTACCATGATGGATGATAGGTTGGTCACCTCTATTGATCAAGATATTTTGTTTTTATAGAGTATCTCGATAGTATGGCAAAGTACAGGACATGCCATAGGGTTTAGCTCAATTTCTAACTGAGAGATCTATGTGGGGTGCTCAGGTTGATTTCCAGTATGCATGTGATGAGATTGATGGATTAGGATATGTTCAATGGGATATAAGTGATCACATAGAAGATTATGGATGTCTACAGATTATGCACAGTGGTTTTATCGACACAGGTTCCCATGGTTCATTGATCCTAGTGAGATGACTCCCAATATTGATGATCCTTCATATGATGATGATACTGGTGGGGGTGGTGGATGAGGAGTTGACAGAGTAAAGAGAGTACAAATATTTCCACACATTTGGAGAGATCCTCAGTGAGCTCATGGTAGAGGTAGAGGACAGGTAGGTCCATGGATGAGGGGTGGTGATGTTCAAGGTAGAGTAGGTGGTTATAGGATGAGACTAGTACAACTAGTCACAATATTAGTATGGGGACAACGCCAACAGAGAGTTGCTAGACAGGCTTAGATTATTCAATCTAGGTAGGGTCTTGGTCCACAGATTCCATCACAGCAGGTACCTATAGGTCCATAGATTCCAACATAAAAGGTGCCACAGATTCATGTTCATCCACAGGTTCATGGTCAGCCACAGGCTCCCTTGTAGCCATAGGTTCCTTTAGTTCCTTAGGTTCCAGTGCCACCAGGTAATATCACTAGATTGGAGCAGGATGTTCAGGGATTGTAGACTGGTTAGGCTACAGTTACCAGTAGGATAGATCATTTTGGAGCTATGATGTAGAAATTTATGACTAGGATGGATCAAATAGCCAGTGGTGCTTATTCTAGTCGAGATCCTCCTACTACACATGATAGATCATGAAACATAGATCTAGATGGGACATGTGATATAGGTGACATAGAAGGTGGACCAGTTTCCCCTAGTAGGTCATGATTGATATTGAGAGATCATTGGATCACATGCATTGTATTTGATGTATCAAATGTATTGATTTGATCAGGACGTTGATGTACCATCTTGGTATGATATAGCTTTGATATGTCAGACATTTGATTTGCATTTTTTATGATCACTTGATCAATTTTGATTTCCATGATGATATATGTGACTTTCTTTGATGATATGATGTCTATATGATTTTATGATGTACTTTATTTTACATGTTATGGATACAATGCCTTATATATGACATAGTTAAATGAATTTAAATGTATGCAAGTCTATTTCTAAATGTTTTTAATTTATGATGTATGCAAACCTAAATGGTAAATGCAATACAATGAATTTAATGAATGCATGTTCTATTTTTTTATTTTTTGATAATGCAATATTCCAATGAGATGCACCTATATGAATGATAAAATGTTTATATTAGTTTTGGATAATGAATAATGTTTAAAGATGTATAACTTGTAAATAATGTGTAATGATTATTGCAATGGTAAATACACAAGAAAGTATCCATAATTGATTGATTTGAACCAAAATAATGATATCAAATCTTTGAATAATTAACCCCATTGATCTTAGGAAATCCCCTAAATGAAATTAATCTAAAAATGAAATGCAACTATCTGTCACTTTGTCTTTGCAAAAGAAATGCAAAAGAAGATATATTTTCATCATTAAGGCTTTGTGAACCAGGAGAAAGTACAATCATCACTGATTGGATAACCACATCATGATAATATGAATACTTCTTTCATCAAAATTGTAATCAGTTGAAACTAGTACAACCCTCTCTAGTTGAAAAATTAACTATGGGAGTCTGAATACCGGTTTCATCAGATTCAATGTTGCAATTGGATGTTGGTATTAAGAAGGTATCCATATATGTAAACAAATAAAGGTAAAAAATCCTTCATATATGAATATCCTCAAGGATTATTTTATTCCCATGTCTTTATACTAATTCACATATTTTGCTAGATGTTCCTCAAAAAAGTCACACAAAAATCAAGAAAAATATCATGTCTTCATCATCGCAAATCTAGTCGAAACATCATTGATTAGCTAATAAGATCATGACTTAATTAACATTATCAACAAATTCAAGTGATTGTATTGTATCAATATTTTTCAATATAATTCCATCCATTTTGATCTGTTAGGTTTTGTCAAATTTTAATCCTGATAATACGGTCATGAAGTTCAAGGATCAAGTTTCAAGATCGAATGTTTGGGTTGAACCATGATATAAATAAAAGGTTCAAAAATGTCTATCCTTTGAAGTTTTAAAAATCTCTCATGTTATGTGACCAAAAGGTGTTTTTATTGAATCCATTTTGTGAAAAACCAATCTTTCCCCCAAGTGAATATGAAACCATGTCTAAAGTTGGGAAAATGAAATCTAATATGTGACAAAAGTTTTAACAATGCAGCTTAAAGACTTTATTATGACTATGTACACATGACGGAAGAAAGGATATATAAAATGAGATGGAAAATACAATATGTACAAATGAAACTAGGAAAGACCTAAGGGATCAAAAAGTGCTTGTTTGCCAATTTTTCACCTTTTGAATTTATTGCTATTTTTCCTTTTTTCCATTTTTTTCTACCAAGGCGCCTATTTGCTAGGTTTTCACCAAGGCACATTTCTCTTTTTCTATTTTTTCTTTGATTTTTTTTTTTGATATCATCAAGGCTCCTATTTTCTAGGTAATCACCAAGACAACATGTTTTTGATCTTTTGAATGTTTTTGCTTTCTTCATGCTCAATTTTCCTCTTTTTATGATTTTCTGCTTTTCCATTTTTCTTGAATTTTTTATCTTTCTCAATTTTTTTTTGGATTTTAAACTTTTCGCATTTATTTTGTATTTTTAAATTTTATCATTTACAAATAATGATGCTAATATCATCGGATGCACTTTCATCTAATACTCTTTCAACCTATACATGTTCATCTTCTCAGGTGTAAAACCTCTTTAAGTGAATGGTATTGATACGTTCGTGTAGCTCATCTCCTTCATAATTAGCCAATTTGTATGTTCCCATGCCAAAAGAAGAAGTAATAAAAAAGGGTCCTAGAAAATTTTATTCCCATTTCCCTTTCCTTTCTCACTCTTCTGTATTCTTAGGGTTCTCTCTCAACACTAAATCTCCCACGTGAAATTCTCTAGGTTTGATCTTTTTGTTGTAGTTCCTTGAAATATGGTTTTGGTACACTTTCAAGTGTTCATAGGCTTGAATTTGATGTTCTTATAATAGTTTCAATTGTTTAAGTCTTGCAACCCTATAATCCTCATCAATTATTTACCCTTGCAATGATACTCTCAAAGATGGGATTTCAACCTCTAAAGGTAAGACAACTTCTGCTCCATAGACCAAAGAGAATGGTGTTGCCCCCATTGGTGTTCTAATGCTCATTCTATAGGCCCATAATTCTAGGTTTAATTATACATGCCAATCCATTCCTAAATTATCAACCAATCTCTTCAATATCTTAAGGATGTTCTTATTTGTTGCTTTGGTTTGACCATTTCCTTGAGGATTGAAGAAGAATGATTTGTAATGTGAAATGTCTCACACAATTCATCCACATCGTTATTCTTGAATTTCTTTCTATTTTTTGTTATGATGGCTTGAGGGATACTATATTGACAAATGATGTTGTTTATAATAAACATGGAGATATGTTTACCCATTGTAGTTGTTAATGGAACAACTTCTACCTATTTTGTGAAGTATTCTGTTGCAGTTATAATCTACTTATGACCATTGGGTGAAGGTGGATAAATCATGCCAATGAGATCAAATCCCCATTGATAAAAGGCCATGGTGTAATTATTGGGTGCATTTCTTGTGTGAGAACATGAATCATATCTTCGTGATATTGACATTTCAGACACACTTTGGCAAATTGGCAAGCATCTTTCCCTAAATTTTTCCAAAAGTAACCCATGCAAAGGATTTTCTTAGCTAGGTTAAACCCACTTGAATGAGACCAAAAAATACCATAATGAATGTCATGTAAAGATAATTTCAACTCCTCCTCCTCTAGATAGTAGTGTTCCATCTGTATGTGGTAAATTTGGCCTTGTTAACTCACCATACACTTCAACATAGTCTTTCTTCACCAGATACACACAAGACTAAATATGAGATTATTCATCCTGTCTGCCTACATGATTCGACTTGTTTCCTTCTATCCAGATGGGGTTTTTGAAATAGCTCTCAGAATGAGAGTCTCACAACCATAGACCAATCTAGGAACAAAGGATTTTTCTCCATGAATGCAATACAATGTGAGATTATTCTAAGAAATGAAAGATGTGAGATTAATCTAAGACATGATTTCAATGCAATTATTCTAGAAATTGAAAGTAATCTATTTCAAAATGAAATTATTCTAGAAATGTGACAATAATTCAGTATTCTAACAATGCATGAAAATGAGTGGGAAATTGAGGAAGGGTTTTGAATGAGGAATGAGAGTTCTTTTATAGACTCAGAGGTTGTTCAGAATAGAAACTTTCCTTTTTGAAATAAAATAGATAGAAAATCCAGTTTAAAATAAAAAGCTTTCTTTAAAAGAAAACAATAAATTATTTTCCCTTTGCTTTAACTATTTTCTTTCTTTGATTTAATTCTTTTCTCTTTTGATTTAACTATTTTATTTACAATTTAACTGTTTTCTTTTTCTTTAAAGCACAATTAATTCAAAACTTCTATTTCTGAACTGAAGAGAATATTTAATTAAATAAATAGGATATGACCTCATAAATCTATTTTTCTCAATTATTTGAATAATTAAATTCAATTATTAAAATGAGGATATTTATTTAATAATTAAATATTATTTAATTCCTTTTTATGTGTTTTAGCTAAAAGGGGTGAATTTAATTTAATTAAAGTGCTAGGACTTTATAATTAAAATAATTCAATCATAGGGTTTGTTTAGCTAATAGATATTTAGGAATTAAATATAATGTATGATTAATGCAAATTTAGGATTTTCTGCATTTGACACTCAGGTCGAGTAGAGTCATTCAAAACTTAGAATTGCCTAGTACAATAGGACTTTGATGATTTAGAAGAATGAGAAATGCAACAAAATTGGTTAGGGTTGCAAGATGCCAATTTTGGGGTGTTACATTTTGCCCCTCTTTGAATTGATGTGCGAGCACCGCATTGATTCAAAGAATAGACTGATGCCTAAAGCACAGAAGAATAGATTTGAAAATTGATGATGCAAAGATTTTAGAGCAATCTCTAGAAAAAAGCTTGACTCTCCAAAGTCTAGGTTAGGTTGCCAAGACATTGATCAAATAGAGTTTTCGAGGGTCATCTTCAGAATGAAGCTTGATCCCAAGGGATCGGGGTTAGAATGCACTGATACCTAATAGATTTGATATCTTTAACAAGACTATCCTTGGAATGAGGCTCAACCTTAAAGAGTCAGGGCTAGAATGCCTCGATACCTGTCCAACAAGATAATCAATAGATATTTTAGGACTATCTCTATAATGAAGCTTAGTCCCCCAATATCTAGGTTAGATTGCCAAGAAACTAATTAGATTGACATCTTTCACAAGGCTATCCCCAGAATGAGGTTTAACCTTCAAGAGTCAGGGTTAGATTGCCTCGATACCTGTCTCAAAAGATAGTAGATAGAGATTTAGAATCATCTCTAGAACGGAGCTTGATTATCAGGAGTCAGTGTTACATTGCCTCGATACCTATCACAAAATAGTTTTTCGAGAACCATCTCCAAAATGAAAGTTGATCCTCAAGAATCTGAGTTAGATTGCTCAGATACTTAATAGATGACAAGATGTAAGGAACAAAGATGCCCTTATTGATTGTGGAGTATCCAGTTTTGATTGTGAGGTACAAAAAACTAAACATGCCCCAAGTGATGAGAACTTTTGAAAATTAGATTAGATTGATCGAAATAGATTGAATGATGTAATCATCCTACCCCCTCGGGAGTGAAATGGAAAGATGACACATCATAATGATAATAGAGAGAAAAAAATCACAGATAGATGTTGAATCAGAGATCAAGAAGAACTCAAAATAGATTATGGAAGAATTCAGAAGATTCAGAATCAATTTTGAGCTATTTTGAGGTCCAGGTTGACCAAGTTTCACTAGGGTTGACCAAAGTTAACTTTTGATAAAAATAGTCAAAGATTTGAGAAAATGTTGATTAGATAAGATTCTAACAAAAAAGCGACGTCAGTGTTGGCAAGTTGACTTCCTAAGGAAGCATGACTTATTTTGTGTTGTCAATCATGGCAACAAAGTCATACTAAGTTTCTATCAAAGATAACTTAGAAGATAAAATGACTAAGTACATAAAACAAGACAGACAGAGAGATACAGAGATCAACACATCAGCGCATGTGTTAGAGATCACACCATAACATGCGTGCTTAGATATATACTCTATGGTTTATATACATACTAGATCCAAACACACAAAGTATGGAACATCAGTACAGAAAAGTTACAGACAGATTAGTAGACCTGCAGTCCAAGAAACAGAGCATGGAAGCCGACTACAATTTTGATCAGCGTGTATGATTTTATAATGTAATGGCTAAGAACCTTTAGTTATAAATTTTTAATAATATAATTAATGTTATAGTAAACACGCTTGGGCCGACTTGTTCGAAAGTGTTATGTATTTTTGTTTTAGGGCCGACTAATGATTTGTTTTGGGTCGCACCTATTCGGATTTGAAGATATAAGTATGTAATGTAAAGATATATTACAAGTGTCGATTATTGTGTAAGAAGAAGTTATAGAGGGATAGTATAATGAAGTCAGAAGATGATATATCTCTTTAAAGAAGTAAGAGCATCCACGCATACATGAAACTGATCAGACAATAGTGTCACTACAACAATTCATTTTTGATATAGTGCATATCAACATTCAGAGGGTTGTAGCCTTCATATTATTTGGGTAGTGAGCCTAGATAGTGAGCCATAAACCCCTAACAGGTTTATTGTAAAATACTCCTAATAGGGCCAGACCTTTAACTAGGTCATTGTACTCAAGTTGTAAAGACTGCTTCTAACAGGGCAAAGGAACTTTAACAGGTTCATTATACCTAGTACAATATTTTGTGGGTACTAATCCCCACCGGAGTTTTCCTCTGATCAAGGTTCTCTGTAATCATATCATGTGTTATGTGTTCTTGTGTTATGTTTCTTTGGATGCACATTTGATATATATTTAATTGGCTAAAATATAATAAGTAGATAAACACTTATTCACCCTCCCTCTCAGTGTTTCTAACAATCAGAAAGTTGACTACACAAGTGTCTGATCGCGTTGGTCCCAAAAAAATTAAAATGCAATTTTGAGCGATATAGGAGTGTCAAATTTTGATTTCAATCCCGAAAATGGATTGAGCATATATTTGAAGATAGAGAGCCAGGGTTAAACACTTGGGAAGTCATGATGAAGCCAAGACACTAAAGAAGAACTCCCTAATGTATGAACCCAAGAGAACACAATGAAGAGAACACCAAATCGCTGCCACAATGCAAGTCTAGAATGAAAATGCAATCTTATGCTAGATGCAAATGAAAGTGCAATCCTATGCTAGATGTAATGACAGTACAATCCTATGCTAGATGAAATTCCTAGGACATGGTTGTGAGACCCATCATATAATCATCATCATTGAGTATTTTATTTTTTTGGAACATGAAATTCGATACAACCCTCACTGGTGCCACAATGCAACCATGAGGATATGAATATGACCTGCATCGGATAAAATGTAGGAAATGAACATAAGCACCAAGGCACAAAAGCCAAGATGACCTAAATATTATTTCTAGTTAATGTTGCAAGAGTACAGTAGTATCAAGGCATTCAAAGCCAAGGTAACCATGAGTGTGATCATGCGTAAACAAATAGATCAATAACAAACAAAACAATAACAAACAGAGCAACAACAGGCAAGGAGATAGACCGACCTCACCATGGCATGCAAATAAACAAGATCGAAGGGTGTGAGGTTGTTCCACCTTAGTGCGGGAGCTCTTATTACATACAACCTATTTATTTAACATTTTCGGATCATCGGGACTACACCAACAAGAAGTAGACAAAGAAGATATCAATGAAATCCATAAGAACAGACAGAATTCAAAGAAAGATTCAAGCATAGCTCAGCCAGTTTCAAAGTCTTTGCATATGTGCATGTGTATGAGGTGTTGAAAAACACCATTATGCTTTTGAGTGCATTGTGTTTGATTATTATCGATGGATGTTTACATTTGAGATGTCCAAAGATAGTGTTAAAAAGCACTATTTATGGTGGTGTTGAAAAACACCAGTTTGTGTCAGTAGCATGTTGTCCTTGAGAAGTGACAAGATTACTGACTCAGGTGTAAACCAAAGATGTGATCAAATTGGGGACCTATGCCCCCAAGTAATGATGACTGACTTGACGTATGTTGTGAGGACAAATGAGATTTGATTTCCACCAAGCGTATAGCACTAAATCAATGTCAAGTCAGGAAGGGTTCACAAAGGAACTAGAGTGTCACGAAAGTGACTGAAAGATATGTACAAACTAAACCATAGAATTGTCAAGACTGAGTATCGATATATAGAGCATTTGAGTATAACTCCAACTATAACAAATGTGAGCAGTTTCGATAGAATAGCGTCAGTAGGCAGACGCAGTGAGAACCACTAGTGACCGACGTGAGAGAGATTCTCATATGAAGCGATCATAGTATAAGCTAGACATCAGTAGGGAGACGCAGTGAGAACCACTGGTGACTGATGTGAAGAAGATCCTTAAAAGATAAAAGGATAGTGCCCCCTAGATCAGGAGGGTTGTCCTGAGAGTATGACCAGTTTCAATCCATGTGAGTTGGTCTCTTGAGGAGAACTTGAAAGCAAATGTAAGCAGGAAAGCATGAAAGTAGCAATGCAGGAAAGCAAATGCATAAAGACAAGTGGTGCTACGATAGATATAGCATTATGGAACAAGAGGTGCCTATTTACCAGGTTTTTACCTTCTTGGCATAAATTCTTTTTTTTCTACCATGACGCCTATTTTCCAAGTTTTCATTAATGGCACCTTTTTTTTCTTTTTCTCTTTTTTTGTATTTTTCAATTTTTTAATTTTTTTTGTATTTTTGGAATATATAATTTTTTTGAAGATACATCAAAGTGCCTATCACTAGGTTTTCACTAAGATGATCATTTTTCAGGACTTTTTCCAATTTTTAGATTTTTTTTAGGACTTTAGTATATACAAGAGCACACTGAAGATTTCTTAGCTATAGAACCACTTTAGATGAAGAGCGTTGATGGGCTCTTTTAGTTGTTATCCTTCAATAGTAGAAATTTGATAGGTACCAGACCCAAACACTGCAGTGAAAACATACGAACCAAGCCAATTTGGTTCAAACTTCCCTTTCTGGATCCGATGTTGTTGATTCTTAGGGTTCTCCCTTAGAATGAGGTCACCCACTTGGAAATCCCTTGGTCTAACCTTCTTGTTATAGCTCTTGGACATCTTATTTTGGTATGTTGTAAATTTGGCCTTGTTAACTCACCATACACTTCAACATAGTCCTTTCTTCACCAGATACACACAAGACTAACTATGAGTATTTCATCCTGTCTGCTTGCATGATTTGACCTGTTGCCTTCTATCCAGATGGGGTTTTTGAAATAGCTCTCAGAATGAGAGTCTCACAACCCTAGACCAATCTAGGAATGAAGGATTTTTCTCCATGAATGCAATACAATGCAAGATTATTCTAATAAATGAAAGATGTGAGATTACTCTAAGACATGATTTCAATGCAATTATTCTACAAATTGAAAGTAATCTATTGCAAAATGAAATTATTCTATATGAGATATAAATAAATGTGACAATAATTTAGTATTCTAACAATGCATGAAAATGAGTGGGGAAATTCAAGAAGGGTTTTGAATGAGGAATGAGAGTTCTTTTATAGACTCGGAGGTTGTTTAGAATAGAAACTTTCCTTTTTGAAATAAAACAGATAGAAAAGCCAGTTTAAAATAAAAAGCTTTCTTTAAAAGAAAATAATAAATTGTTTTCCCTTTTCTTTAACTTTTTTCTTTCTTTGATTTAATTCTTTTCTCTTTTGATTTAACTGTTTTATTTATGATTTAACTGTTTTCTTTTTCTTTAAAGCACAGTTAATTCAAAACTTCTATTTCTGAACTAGAGAGAATATTTAATTAAATAAATAGGATATGTTCTCATAAATCTATTTTTCTCAATTATTTGAATAATTAAATTCAATTATTGAAATGAGTATATTTATTTAATAATTAAATATTATTTAATTCCTTTTTATGTGTTTTAGCTAAAAGGGGTGAATTTAATTTAATTAAAGTGCTAGGACTTTATAATTAAATTAATTCAATCATAGTGTTTGTTTAGCTAATAGATATTTATGAATTAAATATAATGTATGATTAATGTAGATTTAGGATTTTCTGCATTTGACACTCAGGTCGAGTAGAGTCAGTCAAAACTTAGAACTGCCTAGTATAATAGGACTTTGATGATTCAAAAGAATGAGAAATGCAAACAAATTGGTTAGGGTTTCAAGATGCCAATTTTGGGGTCTTACACCATCAATAATTTTATGATACAATGTGCCGGATAAGATAGTATAACGAGTTGCTTGGCGTATAAAATGTCTCTTTTGAGTTCTGGATTGGTCCAAGGGTAAGAATTTGTTTTTAAGATAGGTAAATATAGGTCCATACCAAGGTGAGTCATGTCAATGTAATAGGAAAATTAATTGGGTTTCTGGTAAGTCAAATTCAGGTTTTACCGATTCTTCCACCAAGAACTCATACCTAGCATTCTGATCTGGCAGTTGAAGTAATGAAGCTAGAGTAGCAATGGCATCTACTGCCCTATTTTTGTCTCTTGGAATTTGTTCAAAGGTGATAAAAATAAATTACTTTTTCCAATCATCTACCATCCTCTTGTAAGGCATCAACTTATCATCTTTAGTTTGGTATTCATCATTAATTTGATTAATGACTAGTTGTGAATCTCCATATACTTGCAGTTATGTTACATTCCATTCTAAAGCCATTTTGATTCCAATGACTAAAGCCTCATATTCTGAAATGTTATTGGTACATGGAAATAAGAGTTTTTAAGACTTTGGAATAGTATATCCTTGAGGTGTGATCAACAAAATGTCGGCTCCTGATCCATGTTGGGTATAGGATACATCAAAATATAACTTCTATGCTTTTTCTTCCACATTCATTATTTATGCATTTGGAAACTCTATTAGAATAGGATGATTTGAAACTAAAGGATTTTATGCCTATTTATCCTCTATTAATTTTCCCTTAATGGATTTGCGGTCCACATACTCAATATCAAAATCACTTAATAACATCACCCCTTTAGGTATCCTTCCTATGAGAGCTATTTTCTGAGTAGATATTTGAGAGGATCAATCTTAGAAATCAATTTGAACTTGTGCACTAACATATAATTTCATAGATTTTGGGAAGAAAAAACTACCTCTAAGAAAGATCAATCCATGAAACTTTAGTTTAAATCATATTTAACCAAGGTTCTGCTTAGGTACTAGATTTCTCTTTCTTTGTCATCATCATCTTCTTGTGCTAATAAAACCCCCAAAGAACATTTTGTTGCTGAAATGTACAATAATAAGCGTTTATATTTGATGGGTGGAATAAAATAGGTGGATTTACTATGTCTTCAAGAGTGCAAAAGCTTCTTCACATTCATCATCCCATTTGAAGATGGTATCCTTGTGTAATAACCTAGTGAAAGAATGGCATGTTTCCGCCAATTGAGATATAAATCTTCTAATAGATTGGAGCCTTCCTTGTAATGACCTCATTTGGATAATGTTCTTAGGTGTTTCCATCTCCATAATTTCTTGAACCTTTTCTGGATCTACCTCTATTCCTTTGGCTGAAACTATATAACCCAATAACTTTCTAGATTAGACATCAAATACGCACTTTTTAGGATTTAAACTAGCTTTGAATTGTTCCAATCTTGTAAATATTTTCTCTAAAATAGGTAGATGATCTTTTCTTTCATGTGACTTGTCCAAAATATCATCCACATAATCTTCAAGAAATGTGTGCATCATGTCATGGAAAATTGTACTCATTGCCCTTTGATATGTAGCTCTAGCATTTTTAAGGCCGAAGGGCATGACATTCCAACAAAAGGTACCCCAAGGGTAAGTAAAAGAAGTCTTTTCTTGATCTTCAGGTGCTATTTTGATTTGGTTGTAACCAATAAATCCATCCATTAAAGAGAACATGGAGTGTCCCATTGTCAAGTCCACTATATCATCAATGATTGGTAATGGAAAGTCATCTTTAGGGAAGGCAAGGTTATCTCTAAAATTGGTGCATACTCGGATGGACTTGTCATGCTTAGTCATTGGTACAATGTTTGAAATCCATTCCTCATAGGCTATGACCATTATGAATCCAACTTTTTGTAACTTCTCTAATTCATCTTTGATCAACAAAGCCACATGAGGATACATATTTCTTAAATTTTTATTAACTGGTTTTACTTTGGGTTTCACATTGAGATGATGCATTATGAAACTAGGATCTAATCCTGACATATCCACATAAGACCATGAAAAATTGAATTGTTTCTCTTGGAAGAATTTTAGGAAATCCTGTCTTTCTATTGGAGTTAAAAATGTTGCAAGATGTATGAACTTGGGTTCCAATTCCATGCCAATGTTAACTCTTTCTGTTGGTTCAATTAAGATGGGAGATATTTCATCTTCATGTTTGGGAAAGGTGTCCAATATCTCTTCCTTAGGTGCCACAATTGGGTTTTCACCTTTGGAAACATCCTTTATTTTTACTTTTTTAGGATCTAGCATTGCCACATGGTGGTTTTCACCCTAGACCATTTTATTTTTTTACTTTTTTTTCCTTATGGATTGAGAGATTGTACCCTTTCTTCCATAACCATTCTTTGATCAATTTCATTGGTGGAAGATGGTTCAATCGCATTGAGGTATAGGGCCATGAAATTGTCATTAGGGAAATAAAGTATGTCATTTGGCTCAGTCAAATCCCAATCAATAAATTCAAGATGGATAAGAGATAGAGATTCATTGGGTAAGCTTTTAGTCACAGGGTTTGAGGACATGACTTCATTCAAAGGTTCATACATTGTATCACTCAAATCGATGACATGAGCTTGTTCAAGGTGTTCCATAGAAGTTGGATAAAAATTATCTTCACTTGAGTCCTCTTGGATTTCTATGGGATAAAATACTCATGGATTAAACCTAACTTTTGAATCTCCTACCCACAAAGGCACCCATGGTTCACCTAGCCATTGATTTTCACTTGATGCTTGGCCTAAATTTGGTTCTTGAGAATCATTTAGCACTTTTGTAGAACTTGATCCTTGATCTATATTGGCTTGTTTTCTTGTACCAGATATAGGAGCATAAGTATGACTAACATCTATTTCCTTGTCATGAAAAGAAGCTTAGAATAAACAATCCCATTCATATTTGTCAGAGTCATCTTCACTTTTGGATCCTAACATATGTACATATTCATAAGAATCATGGATATTGCTTGAACTACTTCATTTATTTTGATATCCTATGCCTGATTTTTCATCCTTGGATCTCCAAGGAGGTTTAATGGTTTCTAACAAGCCTTTGTTTTGTATTGCTAAGGGTCCTCATCCCTTGTAACTCATCTATTGCATAATTTGGAATTCTTTGCCATATTGGTTAGTTTTAATGTTGATATGTTGAACTCTCTCAATTGGAACACTTGTACTATCCTCATCTTTGTAAAGCCATTGCAATACTTCATTGTCTTCTTTCCCTAAGGTTGTTTGATCACTTTCTCTCACAAAGTGAGAATTTTACTTTTTAGGTGGGTGAGAACTAGAAGGTTTTCCATGTATCCTTGGAGAAGTGGGTAATTCAAATAATGAAACAGAATATTCCCCCACTCCCTTTTGATAGATTTTACATTGTTTATCAAACTTGTGCATCATTTCACTCATCTTTTGATAATTATCCTCTTTGGCTTGTTCTCTTTCAACCCTAGAAGGTTTTGAACTTTCTTCCCTTGGATTAGAAAATTTTACTCAAATTTCATTAGAATGTTCACCCTCAAAACTAACCTTATGTTTTCCCTTAGTTGATGTAGATGAGTTAGTTTCATTGTGACTTGAGGTAGATGTAGCATTCAATTTTGAACTAGGTCCTTCTTCCTTAGTTTCTTCAATGATTGCACTAGAAATGGCTTCTTCTCTATTGTGTGGAATAAATATCTCATGTATAGGTTTCACCATGTTACAATATTAAAAGGGATTTGAGTCTCATCCAATAGTAATTTCCTCACCCATGTATGGAAATTTGATACATTGGTGATATGTTGAAGGCACCACTTGCATTTCATGAATCCACAACCTCCCTAACAAGATTTTATAAGTTAACTTCATATCTAGGACTTGAAAAATGGTATCATTTTTTATTGGGTCCACTTGAATAGGTAAAACAACCATTCCTTTGGAAGACCTCTCGTCCTCATCATAAGCTTTGATAGTGATTTTCTTCTTTGGATCAATGGATGATTTAGATAACCATAGAGCTTTAACTAGACTCAAGGTGAAAATATTTAGACCACCTCCTCCATCAATGAGAACTCTTTTAACATGGTGCTTTTGGATCAAGACCTCTATATGCAATGGGAGGTTTCGAGGATGATTTATAGACATGTCATCTTTCTTGGAAAATGATAGACAATGAGGTGCAATAAGATGACCCACCATGTTTTGAAACCTTTCTTCTTCCAATTTTTTGGGAATGGTCATTTCCACAAGGGATTTCTCCAATATTTCATTATGATTAGGTGAAAGTTTCAATAGCTCCAAGATAGAAATTTGATCTGGTGTCTTTTACAATTGATCCACTAAGCTATAGGGATTCATTGAAGAAGGTGTTTTCTTTCTCAAAATGGTTGCTTGAGTAGGACCAAAATATTTAGGAGAACTTCCTTGTAGGGTGATCCTTACTACTTTCCCCCTAGTGACAACATTAGAGGTCTCTTTACTAGGATGTTCCTTCACCACCACAATATTGATAGTATTTCCATGTCTTGATAGGGCATTGATAGTATTATCATAGCTATGGGTAAAGTTGACTTTCTTGTTACCCGTTGAATTATTGTCATTATTATTAGTATTTGAAGATTCCCCTTTCTCATGTTTGAAGAAAGGTGTTTTGAAAGTCATGTGATCTTCATTATTTTGGGGTCCTTCCACTTTAATCACTCCATTATCTATGAGTTCTTGTACCATATGTTTTAATCACATAAAATCATTTGTCTTATGCCCTCTATTCCAATGATATTCACAATGGTTAGACTCACTCCACCATGATGGTTTCACTTGTGGCTCATAGGGATGAGATTTAGGTAGGTCAATAATTTTATTTGCAATGAGGGTCCTCAATGCATTTTCAAGAGGCTCACCAAAGAGTGTGAATTTCCTTCTAGGAGATGGAGCAAAGAAGGGTTTAGGCTTGCTAGCCTCTTGATTTTTCCCAAAATTGTTGTTGTTATTGAAGGGAACCTTAGGTGCTTGATTCACATTGTTATCTTGATTAAATCCTTTCCTAAGATTGAAGGGAGTAGATTTTAAGTTGTTTTCTTCCATAACTCCATCATTTACCAAACCCTTTTTAGTATTCTTGATCCAAAACCGATTGTTATTAGGAGGAGATCTATTGTTTTTATTGGTAGAAGTGTTGTGATTATTGGAATTTTTGTTGTCTTTATAGAGTTTGATTTCTCAACTTTTCAATAACACTTCCTCCATTGTGACTCCATTTTTTATTAGGTCTTAGAAAGAATGTGGACATTGTAATCTCAAATGGTAATTCATTTTTTTATTCAAGCTATTTATGAAACTGTCCATCTTTTCCTTTTTGGGAACACTTCAAGGATATCAAGAAAATAATACTCTTCATCTTTGTAGGAAAAGTAAGAACCCTTCTCCATCGCATTTTTTTATATTGCAAAAGTTAATCATTGTGAATTCATGTTTGATGTTATAGGAATAGTGTGTCACAAATTTAGAAGCCAATTCTTTGAAAGTATGAATACTAGAGGGTAGTTTAGAGAACCACTCTTTTTCCATTCTTCCAAGGCTTCTTGGAATAATCACATTAAATAAGTTGTGTCGTGCATGAACTCCAAGCTCAATGCACAAAAGTTTTGTAGGTGATCTTGTGGATCAGATGCCCCCTCATATTTTTCATGCTTGGGAAAAAATGAATTAGTAGGGAATGGCAACATAATTAGGGTTTTGTCAAACAGAAAAGGACATAATGCTTCGATTGAAAAGGGTTTAGGAACCCCCATTTATTTCATGCTGTCTAATTGCATTTGAAATAACTTAAACTATTTTTTCATGATGTCGATGAGATTAGTCTCATATTCTTTCATTTTCAATTTATCAACATCATAATCACAGGGAATTTCTACCCCCGCTTGTGCTAAGTCAAAGAAATATTTCTCTCTATCACTTTCTAGGATTTTTTCCATGAGTTTCATGAAGAACGGACTTTGCACTGCTTCATTTACTCTTTCCTTGGTAGCCTCCTCATCTTGAGGGTCATTATTACCTCCATTATTGTCCATCCCTTGGTTATTAGGGTCAATTACTCCTCCATTAACCCCATTATTAGTAGTATCTTCATCTCCACTATTTTGGTTATTAGTGGTGTCCTTGTTGACAAGATTAATGAGATCAGGATCCATATTAGCAAATGGAAAATCCATCCTATTTGGTTCCACCTCTTTTGTAGGTCCAACCATTCATTGTGAGGAGGTGAATGTATCACTTAGGAAAGGAATTTTTGCCTTAGATATGTACTGTCAGATTGCAAGGTAGACTTTATCTAATAGGATCTAGTGAAATCCAAAATTAGCATGAATCGAATATTTCTTGGCTTATCTCTTTGATCAATCCCTACAAATGATTTTTTGAATTTTCAAAATATAAGGGAATTTGATCAATACAAGATGATACATAGGTAGAAATTCCAAAAGGGTATTCAATTATGAATTTTAAATTTTGAAAACCCTTGAGAAATGCCCACTATTTGACCTTCTTAGTTTGTATGAGTTGTTTGATTGTTGGTATGCGACACTTAAAATTTGTTACATGCTCACTCAAATGATGTTATGTTCTATTTTGAAACTTATTATGTGCGTTTTGATTGTTGGTATGCGACACTTAATAGTTGTGTGTGCCACTTGGCAGATGACCACATGTAGTTTAAAACTTGGTACATGCCAATTTGGTTGTTAGGCACCACAAAATAGTTTGTACATGTGACCAGAAGGTTGGTAGGCATCACTTAACCAAGAAAAAGTTATTTGTCACTATTTGATGGATTTTTAAAAAAAATTGAATTTGTGATAAGATTTGAAGGATGTTTTCTTGTTTGAAAAATGCAGAAAAAAACACAACACACATAGAAAAATTTATTTGTTTACTCCTAAACCACACAAGGTGTATGTTCTCAAATGTTTTCACGGGTCTTGATAAGAAAAACTTCCAAACAAGCTACCTAAGGTCAAATTTGGCTCTTAACATGGCTTTAAGAGGTAAGCTTGCTACTTAACTAGGTTTTAATGTAACTTATGTTCAAAAAAATGATGATTCTTTTAATACCTCCATTACAAGGGCCTCCCACATGCATAAAAATATGATTTTGTGAAATCCTAAAGGACTACTAGAGGGGGTGAAAATTCTCAACACTAGTTTGTCACCCACCCTTTTGAGGATTAATACATTTTTATTATAGTGGGTCAGATTTACCATAGCTAAGATGGTTGTCGCCCACTTAGGTCATTCCCTCTCATCATCCTCGTAAGGATGTACTCTGGAGGAAGGCCCTATATAGCTCTAACATGTTCATATTAAATCAAGAAATGAATAGAATAGGTAGGTTTAGGAGTTTGATTCACTCAAATATTGAGGATCATATCCCTACTACTTTCTTCTCTTCCAAACACATTTAACAAATTTGAATTCCATCCTCTTGACAAGGAGGTTTTAAAAATCAAATGTTTGGTTCATTCCTTAACCTTTCTTTCTATCCCCAAATCTGACATGTTTGGCATTTTGATCAATTTCAAGAGTTGAGAGAATAGGCCTAATGTCTTGTTTGGTGAACAATAATAGGCTACTAGCTAGACTAGTTTTGGAAATTCAATGTCGCAATTTAAGAAAAATGCAAGCTTGTTAAGAATAATGAACTACAACTGATTGTATGTTTGTAGTCATTTTGTTGATAGTCAATCGAGTTACAGATATGATGATAGACATTAATCAGTTAATATATTGTCATTGATGTCAACTTATTTGTGTATGATTATGGTAACAAACATCTATTATGGATTGAATATCTGGAACAAACCAAGTTTATGTGGTCGGTAATTGAAGAATTTTGTATACACCAAGTAACAGTGAGCACCAAGTAAATACAGTGTATACCGAGCATAGTGATAACTGAGCTAGGGATCACTAACACATCATGGTATTGACCGAGCAATTTAATCAAACCAAGGCTGACTAGAATGATGAGCTAGAAATTGATGATTCTATTGGAAATAATGGGAAGTATGTATTGAGAGGGGAGGGGTGAATCAGTACCTCTAAAACTTTTATCTCTTTTAACCTTAATCCTTTTAGTAATCCATTGTATTACCAACCATTTGTTCTATCCTAGCTTTGTGTAAGTTATATCAATTCATAAACTTAACAAACATGTAAACATTCATAGAAGAATTCATGAAATGTAATGACCCTTAACACAAGATATGGTAATATAGAAAACCCCTGTTAGAAGGTAAAAACTGCGGTGGGGATGGCACTCACAAAAACTTCACTATTTGCAGATTGAAAGGATCTGGTTAAGGCTTACAATTTGATCATTTATGATGATCTACCCTGTTAGGAGTATTATGTGGAGACTAGTTAAGGTCTAAGTTCTGTTAAGAGCTTTAGCAACACTGTTTAGTGTGTACTCGGTTAAGATATTTACAAAGGATTGTTAAATCCACCTTTCTTGAAAGGATTTCTTCTATTTGCTATACTTTTTTAGAATGTAGACAAAAATAATCATTGACCTAAGGGTATGCAATATTCAATTTCTAATTACAGATCCATTAAAATCACATATACAAAGTATCACCTAATGTGATTGATTAATACCTCTATTGCTCGGTAGCCTTGATTCTTGGTTCTTGATAACCAAATTCATCTTTTGTTGTTCTTTCTTGAAACTCTTGGTCTAATCCATATATGTGCTCCTTTGCTACTCTCATCCTCACATCCATCATAAAATGAATGATTACACATCTATTTATACAATAGATTGACCTATTTTAGTTTCACATATTACAAAAATAACTCTATGATCAAAGGTTTACAACTTGACCTTGATCTCCTAGTTTGCATGTTTTTAATCAGTTATACTGATTAAAAAAATTACAATTATCTTTCTTTTCCCTCAAGAAATGGTTTTAAATAAAATCAAAACTCTAAATATAAAACATAAGTATTTTATCTCACATGGAAGTCGGATCCACATTTCTCATGATATAACTAACTTTTGGTGTCTGACACTCGGGTTTCTCTGAAAGGCTTTTGGTGTTCCTTCTATGAATTTTCAGTCGGGTTGCCTTTCTATTTTAGGTTCCTCTGTCTGTTTCCTCTGTCAGCATTTTCAGTTTGCACTTTCATTTTACACTGTCATTGATCCTTCTCTATCGAGTTTGTCTTGAAATTATCACTTTCAGTTTGAACTAAAACCTGTCTTTCAGTGTAGTGTTACCAATGGTTCAAAAACTATTTTCCCTTTCTATATGCTTGTATATTATATGTATATACATATACACTTTCCTTTATATTATACTCCCTTTCCACCTTATCTTTATTCCCCCACCCCCTCCCCCCCATTTTGTATTTTACATATCATTTTCCCCCTTTTTATAGTAAGGGAAAAGGTGTATACTTACAACTTATCAAAAATATGAGAATGAGAATTCTTCCTATCCTCCATTATTTTCTCCTATTTCTCCTTTAGGTTCTCAATATCCATGTGCTCTAGTGTAATATTGGTATGCATATCATAGATGTTGTCTACTACAAACATCTCAGGGGTGGCAATGGGATTTCTTTCCAAATTCATGTGTTGTTGCAGAAGTGTAAGGTTTGGTAATAGTTGAGCATGTAGCTCGGTAACCTCATCTCTAAACTGTGATTCTACTTCCCAAATTTCTTGTCTCAACCTTTTGATTTTTATTATCTTATCATAATGCAATTTGATTGCATTGTCATCTATGGTTAGACCTTGTGCACTTGCATTTAGATCAGAATCTATCTTTTCTATCTTATCACTAATTTCCTTAGTGAATTTCTCTAGGGTGCACAACTTTTGAATTAAGGCTATTACTTCTGAAATGATAGGGTCTAATTCATTTGCTAATTCAGAAAGATTTACCTTATTTTCTGCCACTTATTGGTTGATTTTATTAGTTAATTTGTACTAATATGTTCTCTTCTCGTTCTTCAATGGCTTTTTCTGCATCCACATTTTGAGCTTTGATGGCTTTGGTTAGAATGGAAATTTGATCCAGAATGGGGGCATTATGATCAACACCAATGTCAGGAACTATCTGTTGTAAGATATCTCTTATATTCTCTAGTACTAGAGAGTCCACATGCTCTTTTCTAATCTTTTCTTGTAAAAGTTTTCTTTGACAAATTTCTCCATATTATTGGAGAGATTCATAATCCAAAGTAGTTGGATCACACTTGGTTATCTCAATGATTTCATCAAGTGTTACTTCTAAATTTCTCTTTTTGGTTTTCTTCTTCTTCTTGTGAGATGCACCTGTATGCAGTACCAAAGAAAATTTTTCTTCTTGGTCTGATGTGCTGGAGGAAGACTTTGGTGGTGATGTACTCTTTTCCTACTGCTCAGCGTTTTCCTATCAGTTGTGTGTGGATGTCTTCTCATCAACCTTTAGTATAACTGCAGCATATCCTTTGGTTTCCTTAGGAGTGGTATCAACTACCTTATCTTGTTTACCTTTCTCTTTTTGTACTTCATCTATATCTTTCATTTATGCATCCTTTTTGGTGTGATCTCCATCTTTAATATTTTGTTCTCCACCAATGACTGTATGTTTATTGGTTGTATCTTTCTGCTTGTCTTCAACTTTGTTCTACTCATCATATGTATCTTTTTTGTTTATCATTACCCTTTTCTTTAGGTATTCTTGCATCCTTGTCAGGTGACTTCTCCTTCTCTAAGATAATATTGATAGCTTGTATCAATAGTGTTATATGCCTTGGTGTGTCTACTTGAGCATTATCTATTTTTGTGTGATGTTCCTTAGTTTGGTTTGGGGCAACAGTAACATCTTCATCTTTCTGTACTTCATCTACAGGATCTGCTCCAGTAATATCAATGATTGTATTATCGGGCCATGTTTCATTTGCAATGTCCATATCCTTGTTACCTATTGTGTTCAATGTTTCTTCATTTACATCCTCATCAGTTATAAGAATATGTTCAAGGCTCTGTTTAGTCTGATAATCTTTATTCTATGACTTGTCGGTGAGAGCTATTTGAGGCTCGGGACTTGTATCCTTTTTAGGTATATCAAGTATCTTTCTCCATTCATCCTCACTCTTCATGTCTAGCTCAATTAGATTTCCTTGAAGAAATTTGTAGGCTCTTAAATTTTGTGAGAACCTTTTGGAATGTTTCTTCATCATTTATTCAATCTCTTCCATCTTAGACTTAGGTGACATTACAAAAACTAGGGCTCTTTCCCTTATCTATTTCTCATAATGTAATGCAAATTTCCATCTTGTTGACAATCTATCCTTAAGTTCTTTTGGCATCTTAGCTGAAAATTTTATTGGAACATATTTGAATATGCTCATCATAGTGATAATTGCATCTTCTATTTTATTTTGATCCTAGGGATCCAATGTTAGCCATTTGTTAATCTTGGTGTCATTTTTTGTGCCTAATTTGATGATAGCAGAACATACCTCATTAATTATAGAAGGAAGTGTGTTATTGAGAGCTTGTACATATTCATCCTACTTTGTGTCCTCTATGTCTTCTTTAGTTCTAAGGAACTTTATTCTCTTTATAGGTGCCTTTTTCTCGATAGGAGGCTTTCTTTTATATGTCCTTATTTGACCTTTCTTGATCGGTGAAGGACTTACATCCTTTGCTATCTGACTTTTGGTCCTAGATGTAGTAGTAGTCCTTGGTTTCTTTACTGGTGGTGGAGGTGGTGTATTGGAATCTGTGGATTTTGACTCACTCACCTTCTCAACTTCACTAATGGGTGACTAACCCTAAGTTTCTTCTATCTGTTTTGTTTCCTCTTCTATTATCGATGGATTTTTATTCAAAGTCTTTACCATTTTTTCTTTCTTTCTATCTATCTTCTTCACAACTAAGACAATTTTAATCCTTTCTTTGGCTTCTTCATAAGTTCCAAACTTAGGTTGTGAATTGTCCAATGGTTCATTTATCAATGCTTCAATTGCATTGATTTCTTGATCTATGTTAACCTCATAGTCAATTGGTGCTAGCTATGCTATCCTTAGTATAGATGGCTTGACATAGGTGTAATCAGTGTCCACCATAAAGAAAATGTCAGTCTTGTATTTTTCTACTAATTGATCTAAAATTATCATTGGTTTCTGCATTATGTCTTTGAATCCAGAAAAGTATTCATCCATGACTAATTCAAAATTATCTCCTAGTGATTTTATGAACTCACTAATATATGTGGTCATTGATCATGTAGTGTCCCATTTGACATTACCGATAGATGGGACAGATTCTTGGAAATAGAAAAATATGCACATTATGAGTGAACCAGACTTACATAAGTTGGACTTTGCAGTCCTGATTGTCCTCATGTTCTCATCTAATTGCCTTAGCAGAAGCTCTGAAAGGTCTAACTACAGTCCCTTATTGACAATTTTATGTTTTGTATCCACTGCACTAGATGTAATATTATTCAACCTGCTAGCATGACAAAATTTGTATCCTAAGACACATGCTCCAAATTTCATTTTATTATCATTGATGATGGATACCTTTAATCCTCTTCCATCCCATGCAACTCCTGTGTTCTTCTCAATATCAACACGAGGAGGGTGTTTAAGTTCCTTGGGTTTCTTTGTTATAGGATAACTGATCACAATGTGTATAACATCCCTAGTTATCAGTTTAGGCTCATCTAGCCACATCTTTTGTTCTGCAGTCTTCTTAGTACTAACTAAGTCCATTCGGTCTTGAATTCCTTTGGGAATAATAGGGCATGTGTGATCCCTTTCACTTCAATGGGCTTATGTTCTTCTTTTAATGTTCCATCATTATTACAAAGCTTCTTGTAATCTTGCTCAACTTCTAGGTCTCCTATTTCTATAATCTTGCAATGAATATATGCTCAGACCTCCTCAACGAGAAAAACCCTAGCTGGTATACTGGAGAATGCACCAATGTTGTCAAGTTGTGAAGCAACCTCAGGAAAAATCTTATAATGAGGTTCCTCAAAAGTGGTATTCTTGATTATATTAACCTTTGCATTCTTTTCATTCTTGATCTTGGAGGTTCTTGAAGTTGATGCCATCGTTTCAAAAATTAGGGCTTTTTCCCATAAATGAAAACAAAGTTCTCAATGATTGTTGTTACTTACTTCAACCTTTCGTGACTGTTGGGAATCTTTTTGAGTGTTTTGAATAGGGTTGGAGTCACTTTGCAATCTGATTGCTTCATGCTTTGGTTTCACTCTGCTTCTTCACTCAAGTTTCTTTGTGAAAAATGACTTGTTCCATTGACTATTTATAGACTTTTTCCCTAAGTCATGTCATAAATGCTCACCCACTTATCGGTGTTTGAAGATGGAGTCATCAGGTAGAACACACACTTTATTCTTAGTGAGAATGTGATGCTTCAGGACAGGTTTCAACTGACTTGACTATTTATCGATGGATCTCGGTATATGGCAAAGACAACATGTTGACTTTTATAATTACTGATGGATCTCGGTTTGAACTGGTAACTCAATTTTTATATCTTAACTGATGATTCTTGGTAAGTATAGACAGCTTATCTTTGTATGAAAATATATGCCTTTAAGTATGTTTTGATCGATGAGATTATTTTCACAGAATCATAACAAGTAATACCATAGTGCATCTTTAATCATACTAATTTGGTATTTTTACTATGTATAATGGAACTAATGCAAAATATAACTTGGTATAATGTAGTTCCATACTTACTTATTCTGCTTAGGTGGGGGTGGTGATGTCACTAGATCCATTGGATAAGGTGTCACCATTTTCATTACTCGATCCAACTTCATCAGGGTTTGTAGCTTTCCTCCACATTTTGTTTCTCATCTTCCTAATTTTTTCAATGGTGTTTCTATTGCCAAAGGTGCTCGTCTCAGTTAATCAATCTCTGCAATCCCTTTTTAGATGACCAACTTTATGATAGTGTAGACATGCCATTTTGAGGTTAGTCCAACTTCTAGAATTTCTCATCCATTGTCTCATGAAGTTTTCAGCTATGTATCCAAATCTTCAACATGTTGTACAGTTTTCCCATGTGTTGTAATCCGAAACATATGAGTTACAGAATATTTTTGGTTGATAGGTAGTTTCATTTTATTTAGGCTTCCATGCTTTCTTTTTCTTCTTCCTACATTCAAGAGATGTGTGACCATGCATTTTTCAAGAAGGACAGTATTTTTCCAAGTAGGTTTCCTTCTTTGGTTGTTTCACCTTAGATTTACATTTATATGCTTTATGTCCTTTCTTGTTACATTTATAAAAAATTCCTACGAATGAAGGTGTGGTGATGGGGAGCTCCCACTCCTAAATCTTTCTTTCTCTCTCCTAGACCTACTCTTGGTCTCTCTTAGGGTCTCTTTCACTACCTTAACTAGAGGATTCCACACTGATCCTCTAACACCTTAGGAGCTCTCCACCAAGTAAAAATTCCCTTCCTAGTTCCTTCTCCATAGTCTTCAATTCATGGCTTTCCTTTGGTCATCTATCCCTCCAACTGAAACTGCTTATAGTGAGTTGGATTCCTAACTCCTTCCTAACCTCTTTCAACACTTCTTGATCCAAACTTGAGGATCTTTCATCCAATTTCCAATCGGTTGCAAATTTCCAGCCTTTTTAGGCCGATTAGCCCTCCTAAACATAGAAAAGTTGGATTTTCTCACAAAATCCCTTAACACCCCTAGAAAAAAATTACATATTCCTTGTTGGTTTTTCCTAACCTTAGATATTTTCTAGGTCTCGAATTCCCACCTTGTTCGTATAGTGGACTTTCACCAAACCCCTAAAATTGAGGGTTTCTAGGGCATGAATACTGGTCTAGTTTCTTTTTCTTCTTTAACTGATCAAATGAGTTCCTCTGGACTTCTCCTTCCATAATAATGTCTTTATTACAAGCCCCTACACTCCTATCTCACTATTCGGCATATACGAATCACCAAGCAATCATCATTCCTACTGCATTATTCAGTTTCCCTAACCAAAGTAACCAGTACTCGCCTAGGGCCTGAATGTTCTCCTTCCTTCCCTACACACACACACTTTTCACACTATATATACATTATATATACAAGGTATTACTTTATTCCAAGTGGCCATAAGGGTTTGGACCACAGGAACTTCAAGAAAAACTAATAGCTACATGACTGGTCAAAAATAGGACAGAGACACAGTCAAACACAAAGAATTTACAAAATGATAGCTAATATGAACAATCGATCAAAAAAATTCCATAGTGGCTAAGGAAAATACATAAATAACACTATCAATTCATTAATTCAATCCATCTAATCCATTAAAGTACTGGATGATGGCTCTATCTGCAAATTACAGTGCTAATTGTTCCTTCACAACAAACAGTCAGTACAAAATGAAATCTAACTGATATTTTAGGGTTTGTGTCACCTTATATACTCCATTCCCACATGTTTGGACCCTCATGTTAGGATTTGGGCATCATAAAATCTGATTCCTAAAATCTAGGAAATTTTGTCATGACAACTTTGCAAAGTTGCAAAAGTTGTCATGACAACTTTGACAACTTTTGTCAAAATGACCTTCTATCAAATTTAATGGCCCAAATTGGTTCCAAAACTTACCAAATGGCCTCAAAACACTTAAAAACACTAAAATATTTAAAATCACCCCACTTTTGAGTTCTTTGTCAACCCTTTGACTTTTGGTTGACTTCTAGGGTATAGACCCCTAGGTGCAACTTAACTCTAAGACTTGCGAACCCTAAACATCTACTGACTCTAAACACATCTTGGGAAAACTTGGGACTTTATAACTTAGTCCTTATTCATGGATGGTTGGCCAAACCAACCTACAAGACAAAATTTCTAACAAGATCTATCAAAGACGTTAAGGTGCTCCTGCACCATCCCCCTTTGCAACAAACAAGTTATAGTACCTATGGTGTCAGGAAATCCTCACTGATTCCATGCTTTTTGAAATAACTCTAAGCTATCAAAGTGGCTTCTGACTCTGGTTTCTGCCTCCATTTCACTAGATGTTCCATATAGACATTGTGTATGGTCTTCTCCTTCACCCTTGAATCCAATATATTTTCAACTTGTGGCTTGATCTTTTCTTGTGTCTTGAACTCTCCCACATCCTTATCCACTTCAGTACTATACTATACTTCATTCATCTCTGGCCCTTTGTATTTTATCAAGTCCTTCATATTGAATATTGAAGAAATTGACATCTCCTTGGGAAACTCCACCTTATAGGAATTGGGTCTATACTTAGCGAACACCTTGCAAGGACCAATCCTTTTCATCTGCAACTTACTAGGTATCCCCTTTTGTAACCTTGTCTTATTCAAAAACACCGTTACTAAGTCACCTAATTCAAATTGCAGATCTCTTCTTCCCTCATCTCTCTTGGCCTTCAACTTCTGATTGACCTCCATTAATGTCCTCCTAACTTGTTCATGTACCTCTCTCATTGACTGAGAGAAATCATTAGAATGTCTACTGATGCCTTCATAACCTTGTAAGTCTCTCAACTCAACTACACCCCTAGGATGTAACCCATAAACAATATCAAATGGGCTTTTACCTGTGGTCTAATTTGTGCTATCATTGTAGGAAAATTCTACCTAAGGTATCACTTGATCCCAACTCTATCCATATTCTTTTGTCAAGCATCTCAACAAATTTCCAAGTACTCTATTGATCACCTCTGTCTGACCATCCATTTGAGGATGATAAGATGAGCTATGTGACAAGTTGGTTCCTAGTATCCTCCAAAGTGTCTTCCAAAAATGTCCCATAAACTTCACATCCCTATTTGCAACTATGCTTGTTGGAAAGCCATGTATCCTTACTATCTCTTTGAAAAACAAGTGAGCAATATGGTTGGCATCATGTGTTTTTTATCATGGAACAAAATGGCTCATCTTACTAAATCTATCTACTACCACAAACACATTGTCTAAACCAGTAGGTATCCTAGGTATTCCTACCAAAAAATTCATAGTGATGCAATCCCATGGTCTACTTCAGATGGGTAATGGCTGATATAATCCTGCATTTGATTAAGTCCCTTTTTCCTTTTTACACACCCCACACTGCTCCACATATCTCCTTATATCCCTCTGCATTTTAGGCCACCATTAGAATCTTTCCACTAAATCTAGTGTCTTGGTCAATCCAAAGTGTCCACTTAGACTCCCATTATGCTTCTCCTATATGAGATTCTCTCTCATAAAGCCTTTTGGAACACATATTTGATTTTCTTTGAATAGCAACCCATTATGCAATGTATAATATGCAAAATCACTATGAAAATGGTTCTCAAAATCTTTGCACACATTATAAATCTTTGAGAAATATGAATCTCCTTCATATAGGTCCTTAAAACCTTCAGCCCCTATACTCTACAATTGGATCTCTTGAATGGTGAGAAATCTTCTACTAAGGGCATCTACAACTTTTTTTTGCACCCCCTTCTTATGCATTATAGTGAAAGTGCATGACTGTAGGAACTCCATCCATTTGATGTGTCTCTAGCTAAGCTTGTCTTGGGTATTTATATAACTCAATGCCTAGTTATCTATAAAGACAACAAACTCTTTAGGAAATAGATAATTTCTCCATTTCTTTAAGGCTTGTACAAGATCATATAGCTCCAAGTCATAGGAAGAGTACCTATAATTTGCCTCATTCAATATTTCATTCAAAAATGCCATAGGTCTTCCTTCTTTGCTTAGGATAGCCCCCACTAATATGCTACTAGAATCACATTCTACTATGAAGGGTTTGTCAAAACTTGGTAACAACAATATAGGTTTAGTAGCTACTTCCCTCTTCAATCTCTCAAACCCCTCATTAGCTTCTTTGGTCCACACAAACTTTGTTTTCAATCCTCCTTTTATGGTCTCTAGGACTGGAGCACAAATTTCACTAAACTTCCTAATAAACTTCCTATAGAATTGGGATAACCCATGGAAGCTCCTAACTTTAGTCCCTGTCTTAGGAGTAGGCCAGTTCAATATGGCCTCTACTTTCTCTTTATCCATTTTCAAGTCACCCTTGGAAACTTCAAATCCTAAGTAGACTAGTTCTTTCTTCATGAACTCACTCTTTTCAAGATTGATTATGAGCTTCTCTTCCTGCAAATTCTTCAAACTAACTCCAAATATTTCATATGATCCTCCTATGTCTTACTAAAGATGAGGATGTCATCTAAATAAACAACTAAAAACACACCTATATAGTCTTTCAAGACTTCATTCATCACCCTCATAAAGATACTAGGTGCATTGGTAATCCCAAAGGGCATAACTAACCATTCATACAGCCCCTCTATAGTTTTAAAGGCTGAATTCCACTCATCACCCTCTTTCATTCTAATTTGATAGTAACCACTTTTCAAGTCAATTTTAGAAAAGAATTTGGCACCCCCCAAACAATCCATCAAATCTTCTATTCTAGGAATTGGAAATCTATACATGATAGTTATCCTATTTATTGCCCTAGAATTAGTACACATCCTCCACTTACCTCCCTTCTTAGGAGCCAACACCACTGGGACAACACAAGGACTTATGCTCTTCCTAATCAATCCTTGGTCAAGAAACTCTTGCACTTTCCTAGCTATCTCCTTGTTTTTCTCCGGTGTCATCTTGTATGCAGCTTTGTTTGGCAAGGAGGCTCCTGGTATGAAGTCAATCTGATGGCTTATCTCCCTCTTTGGTGGTAGTGAAGCTTGTGTCCCCTCACATATTATGTCTTTGAACTTCTCTAACAATTGTTCCACTTCCTTTGGCATGGGTGCTTTCTTATGAGTCTCCTCTTCCTTTAGCTTTATCATGATTGCATAGCCAACTTCTTCCTCTCTTAGATCCTTTAGGAATTCCCTCCCACTCATCAACAATGTATTGGATTCAGTCTTCTCCACTATGTCTTCTTCTAGCAAAGACTGGATTTTAAAATTTACCCCATTTTTATTGAAGGAGTACTTGTTCTCTTTCCCATTATGGAAATCTTCTATGTCATACTACCATGGTCTGCCAAGCAATAGATGGAAAGCATCCATTGGCAACACATCACAAAGTATCTTGTCTTAATACTTACCAATGGTGAATTTTACCCACACTTGTTCATTTACCAAGATATTTTGACCCTTGTTTAACCATGTGACTTTATAAGAACACACATGTCTAATTTTGGTGAGTTTCAACTTCTCCACTACCTCCTTAGAGATAACATTATCTTTGGATCCTGAATCAATGATCACCTTACACACTTTCCCCAATATCTTACACTTGACTCTAAAGAGAGCCCTTCTCTACTTGTGTTCATCTCTGGTGGGTGTCTTTATCAAAATTCTTCTCAACATAAAGTGTTCTCCTTTCTCTAAATCTAGACTCACCTCTGATTTCTTGGAGAAATCTTCCTCTTGGACATAGGCTATCTTCTTCTCTCCTTGTGAAGATGAGGGCTTTTCAAGACATCTCTATGTAGGGTGCCACATCTGACCACAATTATAGAATTTCATGGAAGAAAAGTGAGAACTTCTTCCAAAACCCCCTGATCTTCCTCTTCCACTGTTATAAGAACTTCTTCCTCTATTGTATCTACCCATACTACCTGATTCATGTCCTTTCTCATTATATCTAGAGTCCCCTTAACTCCTACTGTCATTGCCCCTTCCACTTGTACCTCGACTTTGGCCATCTCTATTGTCTCTACCCCTTCCTCTTCCTTTGGGGTTAGTTTCTTGTCTCTTTCTAAGTTTTTCTTACACCTTCAAATCCATTTGGAAACAACTATAAATGGAAGTTAGGGTAAAAAGACAAAGTCCCTCTTGTATATTCCACCTTAGTCCATTAAGGTATCAGGAAACTTTGATACTCTCTATCTCTTGTATTCTTGATCTAAGACAAATTTTTTGAAACTCTTCAGTGTATGATGGCACATCTAGATCCTTTTTCCTAAGGTTTTGTCTTTTCTTGTGTAACTAAATGTCATAATATTATAGAAGGTAATTCTCCTTCACTTTTTCCACCATTGATTTCCAATTTTCTATGGGCTTATTTCCCTCTTTCTCTCTTTCTCTCTTTCCTCCTGCAAGAAATTCCACCATGTGAGTGCTTTCCCTCTTAGCCTAGACTTGGTTATCTTCACCTTTTGTGCTTCTATGATCCCATCACATTCAAAGTGGTTTTACATACCTTCAATCCATTCCATGACCATCTCTACATCCATCTTACCAGAGAACACTAGAATGCCTTCCAGAGCCTTTCCACTCAATGCTTTGGGTGCTTTGAGGAATGGTTCCTCTAGTAGAGGAGGATTAGGCTCTAGTTCTACCTCCTCCTCCACTGGTTTCTTTCCTTTATCTATTCCCTCATGCATTTCTTCTCTCAACTTGCTGGCTGTCTCTACAACCTTTTCCATCTTTATCTTCATCTTTTCCATTTCTTCTTCAATAAGCCTATTCTTTATTTGTTTCTCTGACATACACCACTCAACTCCCAAGCCTTTTAATGGCTCTAATACCAATTTGATGGGGATCTCCCACTCCTAGAGCTTTCTTTCTCTCTCCTAGACCTACTCTTGGTCTCTCTTAGGGTCTCTTTCACTACCCTAACTAGAGGATTCCATATTGATCCTCTAACACCTTAGGAGCTCTCCACCAAGTACAAATTCCCTTCCTAGTTCCTTCTCCATAGTCTTCAATTCATGGCTTGCCTTTGGTCATCTATCCCTCCAAATAACACTCCTAGTGAGTTGGATTCATGACTCCTTCCTAACCTCTTTCAACACTTCTTGATCCAAAATTGAGGATCTTTCATCAAATTTCCAATCGGGTGCAAATTTCTAGACTTCTATGCCTTGTAGCCTTTTTAGGCCTATTAGCCCTGCTAAACACAAAAAAGTTGAATTTTCTCACAAAATCACTTAACACCCCTAGAAAAAAATTACATATTCCTTGTGGGTTTTTCCTAACCTTAGATATTCTCTAGGTCTCAAATTCCCATCTTGTCTGTATAGTGTACTTTCACCAAACCCCTAAAATTGAGGGTTTCTAGGGCATGAATACTGGTCTAGTTTATTTGTCTTCTTTAACTAATCAAATGATTTCCTCTGAACTTCTCCTTCCATAATCATGCCTGTATTACATTCCTTTACACTCCTATCTCACTAATTGGCACATACCAATCACCAAGCAATCACCATTGCTACTGTATTGTTCAATTTCCCTAACCAGTGTAACCAGTACTCACCTAGGGCCTGGATGTTCTCCTTCATTCCCTGCACACACACACTCCATACACTATATACACATTTTATATACAAGGCATTACTTGATTCCAAGTGGCCATAAGGGTTTGGACCATAGGAACTTCAAGAAAAACCAATATCTACATGACTGGTCCAAAACAAGACAGAGACACAGTCAAACACAAAGAATTTACAAAATGATAGCTAATATGAAAAATAAATCAAAACAATGCCATGGTTTCTATGGAAACTACATAAATAACACTACCAATACATTAATTCAATCCATCTAATCCATTAAATTATTGGATGATGGCTATGTTTGCAAATTACGATGCTAATTGTTCCTTCACAACAAACCGTCCGTAAAAAATGAAACCTAACTGACATTTTTGGGTTTGTGTCACCTTATATACTCCATTCCAACATGTTTGGACCATCATGTCAATATTTTGGCATCATAAAATCCGATTCCTAAAATCTAGGAAATATTGTCATGACAACTTTGCAAAGCTGTAAAAGTTGTCATGACAACTTTGACAACTTTTGTCAAAATGACCTTCTATCAAATTTAATGGCCCAATTTGGTTTCAAAACTTACCAAATGGCCTCAAAAAACTTAAAAACACTAAAATCTTGAAAATCACCCCACTTTGGAGTTCTTGGTCAACCTTTTGACTTTTGGTTGACTTCTAGGGTATAGACCCCTAGGTGCAACTTGACTCTAAGACTTGCAAACCCTAAACATCTACTGACTCTAAACACACCTTGGGCACACTTGGGACTTTATAACTTAGTCCTTATTCATGGATGGTTGGCCAAACCAACCTAAGCCAAAATTTCTAACAAGATCTAACAAATACCTTAGGGTGTTCCTGCACATGTGGATTTAGGAATACCTTTCTTTTTGCTCCTGCATACATTTGATGTATGCCCTGGTTTTCCATAGTGATTGCATGACTTATTTCTAGGTCTTGGATTTGTGTATACATTCTTTGGATCAGCTAGGTATGGTGGTTCTTCATTCTTGGTATACCCTAGTCCAGTATTGTTGTTGACTCTTATTTGTCCATCCAGAAAATCATCCATCCTTTTGGTGCTTTCTTCAGCTCTCTTAATCATGTCATTATGTTGTTTCTGAATTCTTACTTCATGTTTTAGTTTTTCATTTTATTTTCTTAGCTCACCAATTGCTTCTATTCTTTCAATGAGTTTTATGTTTATTCGGTTTTCCTCTTGACTCATAAGAATAATCTGATTTGTGATCTCATGATGATGTTCTTTAAGTCTTTGTATTTCTGACTCTTTCTCTTGTAGTTTTTCAATATTCTTCCTCCTTTTACCAATAGCTAGTGTTCTTTCTTTCTCATCTTATCTAGCATTGTTCATTACATCAATCATTCTTACCATCTATGTCTCTTGACCAATTTGCAATGATTTTACTTGTCTAGCCAAATGTTGATTGATTTCATTCAGACTTGTGATTCTTTCTTCAGATGTGTCCTATACTTTTCTACTTGTAGATCTTAAAGACTCAAATAGATCAGGTATCTCCTCTTCATGATAGTTTGTTTCATTACAACGATATGCAATAATACTTCTTTCATCCAGCAATTATCTCATCTTGATTCTAGATTCTTTATATTTTTCATAGAAGATCTGTATCTCTAGCTTATGATTCTCAATACTCTTATCAAGCTTGTACTTCTCTATTGTGTGATATTTTCTCTTAAGTCTTTAAAATTTTCCAAATAAGAGATCTAGCTCTGATACCAATTATTGGAAATAATGGGAAGTATGTACTGAGAGGGGAGGGGTGAATTAGTACCTCTAAAACTTTTATCTCTTTTAACCTTAATCCTTTTAGTAATCCATTGTATTAGTAACCATCTATTATATCCTATATTTGTGTAAGTTATATCAATTCATAAACTTAAAAAACATGTAAGCATTCATAGAAGGATTCATGAAATGTAATGACACATAACACAAGATATGGTAATGCAAAAAACCCCTGTTAGAAGGTAAAAACTGCAATGGGGATGACACCCACAAAAACTTCACTATCTGCATATTGGAAGGGGTCAGTTAAGGCTTAAAATTTGATCACTTCTGATGATCTACCCTATTAGGATTATTATGTTGAGACTGGTTAAGGTCTACTCTATCAAGAGATTTATCAACACTATTTAGTGTGCACTTGGTTAAGATATTTACAAAGGATTGTTAAAATCACCTTTCTTGAAAGGATTTCTTCTATTTGCTACACTTGTTAGAATGTAGACAAAAATATTCACTGGCCTAAGGGTATGCAATCTTCAATTTTCGATTATAGATCCATTAAAATCACATGTACAAAGTATCACCTAATGTGATTGATCAATACCTCTATTTCTTGGTAGCCTTGATTCTTAGTTCTTGATAACCAAATTCATCTTTTGTTGTTCTTTCTTGAAACTCTCAATCTGACCCTTAGATGTGCTCCTTGGCTACTCTCATCCTCACATCCATCATGAAATGAATGATTACACATCTATTTATACAATAGATTGACCTATTTCAGTTTCACGTATTACAAAAATAACTCTATGATCAAAGGTTTACAACTTGACCTTGATCTCCTAGTTTTCATGTTTTTAATCTGTTAGATTAATTAAAACAATTAAAATTATCTTTCTTGTCCCTATAGAAATGGTTTTAAATAAAATCAAAACTCTAAATATAAAACATAAGTATTTTATCTAACGTGGAAGTCAGATCCACATTTCTTGGGATATAACTAACTTTTGGTGTCTGATGCTTGGGTTGCACTAAAAGTCTTTTAGTGTTCCTTCTATGAACTATCTTTCAGGTTCCCTTGCTCTATTGGGTTCTTATGTCAGTTTCCTCTATCAAAATTTTTGGTTTGCACTTTTGGTTTACACTTTCAGTGATCCTTCTCTGTCAGGTTTGTCTTGAACTTATCACTTTCAGTTTGAATTGAAACTTGTCTTTTGGTGTAGTGTTACCGATGGTTAAAAAATTGTTTTCCCTTTGTATATACTAATGGAAAAATTAATGTCTTTAGATTCTAAGATAAATGATAAGGTTTTTTATGATTATCAAATGGTTATGAAAATTCAAGGAAGATCAAACAACAAAGATTGAAATGTGTTTTTAACACAACTCTCAAGGAAGGTTTAAGCGAAAAAAGCAATGATGGAGATGAAGGGGAAAAATCTATAGGATGGAAATTAAATGAGTTATGATTTTTATATAACAGATGAGAGATTCATTATGAATCACATGATTCTATGATGCGCACACATACAAATTTCATGCATGACTGATCAAACTGGTTAAAGATAGAATGAGCATTTTTTTAGTAGACATCACTGAGCGATAGAGGAAAGAACATTAACCAAGAAGAATAGAGTATGAAGAATGAGATGAGCTGAAGTGAAAAAATTGATCAGATGTAATATATACTAAGGATAGATCTAAAAATATGTAAATAGAGTTGTATTTGAATCAGATCATTACTATATTATTTTAGCCATTGTTATAGATAAATCTCTTAACCGGAAAGTCTTTATTATGACACTCTAATAAATGTTGAGGGTTTTCTTGTTGACCCCATAGTGAATTATTGGTCAAGAGAGAAATTTTAGTTTTAAATCCTCTAACTAGGTCACATTTAACAATGTGCATTGTAACCTTTAACAGGGTTGGCTCTTAATCGAGCTCACTTTAGAAGAGTGAAATATTTTGGGTTACCGGTCCCAGGTATTTTTTCCCTTAGTAGGGTTTCTACATTAAGAATCTATGTGTTAATGTGTATTATTGTTGTGGATTGTTATTTTACTTTAGACATTACTTTATCTACATTGATCGGTAATTGCAATATTGATTTACTACTGCTCGGTATAGGACAAAAAGTTTGAAATTACAGTATACATTTCACCGAGTTGATTCATATGTTTGAAATTGTTGTTATATACATTTGGGAGAATTTGGAACTATAGGATAATTGAGAACAAACTAATTCACCCTCCCCTCTCAATTATTCTAGCAATTGGTATCAGAGCATACAGTGCTTAGAAGGAAATTTTTAAAGGACTTAAGTTAAAGATCACAAGATGCATAAGAGGGACACACCAAAGCTGAATAAGAACTTCTCAACATGGAAGAGTAGAATGAGACTATACCTATTAGGGATTGGAGATGACATAGAAATATACCTGGATATTGAATTCATCCTACCTACTTGACCTTTGACCGTTAATCAGATGAAAGAGAAACATGAACACATTGTTATAATGGTAGAAAGTGCTTCTTCACTTACTGATACTAAATTTGAGGATATCAAGACATGTACATCGTCCAAGAAGATGTGGGACAAGATTACACTATTTTATGGAGGAGATGCAAATGTACAAAGAGATAAAGTTGAAAGTATCTGAGGAAAATTTGATGACATGAGAATGAGAGGAGAAAACTTAACACAGCACAGTAACTGACTCAAGAAGGCTGTGAATGATATTCATGGAGCAGGTGGAACTACTGATGAAGACAATATTTTGAGTAATATTCTTAAAAATTTATTGCCTATTTATTCTATAAGAGTCTCTACAATACATGAAATGAGAGCAGCACCTAGAAATAATATTATTGTTGATAGTCTTGTTGGTAGATTGATTTGTTTTGAGGTGAACAATTTTGACAACAGTGTTGTACCTGCTATGGAATCTTCATTTATGTCTTCTTTGAAAATTAGTAAATCTGGTAGCAAACACATGATAAGAAATAATAGTGACAGTGATAGTGATGATAAAGAACTTGATGAACTTGAAGCATTAATGGTTAGAAGATTGCACAAAGGCAAAGGAAGGTATAAAGGTAAACTACCTTTGATATGCTTTAATTGTAAAGAAATTGGACACTTTTTGCCTGATGCCCTAACATAATGAATGATGAAAGAACTAAAAGATCTAATGATAGAAAATATGACCGAGAATAGAGAAGAAACTGATAGTATGGCAGAAGAAATAATCAATATTAAAAAGAAAAGGGAAAGAAGGCTTGTTACACTGCTAAAGGTAAAGATAATGACACTAATTCTCACACTAATGAAGATATTGAGACAGTGTTTTTAGCTTTGAAAGAAGATTGAGAAGAAGATGAAAGGTATGTTGAAACAACACTTATCTATAAAGTTAGCAAACATGACATTTGGGTTATTGATAGTGGATACACACATCACATGACTAGAGATAAAGAAAATTTTGAATTTCTTGAGCATTCTAATGGTGGATTTGTTAGAATGGGAAATGATACACCTTGTCAAGTGAAAGGAAAATGTACTATATTGTTGAACAATAATATCAAATGTGAGAATGCATATTGGGTGAAATGACTTAATTATAATATGTTGAGTGTTTAACAGTTGAATAAAATAGGTCACCGAGTTGCATTTGCAAATAGAAAAGCCAGAATCTATAATGGAATAGGAAAGTTGATCAGAACTAGTGAACAATCAAAAGGTAATCTGTTCTATCTTGATACAGCTGAAACTGCTTGTCTGATGGCAAAGAATGAAGATGTATGGTTGTGGCATAAAAGTCTTTGTCATGTAAATTTTGACAACATGGTTAAGATTAGTAAGAAAACAAAAGTTAGAGGCTGTTAAAAATATTAAGAAAACAAAAAGAAATAAATAAATAGGAAAGAATCCAAGAGAGTTGCAAGAATAATTTTACCATAACCAAGTTAAAGAATGGTGATTCAAGAACTTTCGCCAAAAGCACCATGAAGCTCAAGATCAACACCAAGACAATTTTTTCGAAAGGGGAAAACTAAGAAAAACCCCTTGTGTATAAATATGAATGAGGCAAGAAGCTGAGAGAGAGAGAAAAAGAGCAATAAATCATTACAATATTGCAAGAATGAGAATGAGAGAAGAGAGAAGAAATCCAACTTGTGAGAACCAACTTAGAACCCCTATGAGATCCCTAAGAACTATGTGAGAATCATCTATTAAGTAGAGATGGGTGGAGGATTTTGCATGTAACTCCCATACTCTATGAGTGCCACATTCATATTTGGTGTGTGCCATGTGTAGGAATCCTCTTAAGGAGGAATATCTAATTTCCTTATTAAAGAAATTATAAATATGAGAAAAGACCTTGGTATATCTTTTAATTACATAGATACCAAGGAAAGACTAATTCTAACATCCCCCTTTAATCTTTACTAGGGAAGATGAGATCAATAGGTATGACACCCAAATGTTTACAATGATTTTGAGATGTTTATTTTGAAAGAGTCTTCAAGAGATTGTTGATAGCTTGATCATCATGTATTTCTTAAACTAGATCGATGGAGCTTGAATGGTACATAGGAATGTTTTCTAAGTGGATAACACTTTGACAATACAAAGATGTAATTGCTTGAGCAGGGGTCTCAAATATTCAAGTGACCATTGAGATTCTTGAGACACATTTATGCATTCTGTATATTCATTTGCAGTAGAAAATAGAGGTGGATCGTGATCAACACTTGAGCATGCAATAAGGCAAGAACCACTAGTAGAGAACCCATCATTGGGATCGCCTAGTGTTGAATCAATCATAATATGAAACATCAAGAGGAGGATAGATACCATCATTAACCTCCAAAACAATCATAAGATTAGTACCATCATTAGGAATTTCATCTTGAGTAATGCACATATCTTGCAAAGTAACATTAAGAAAGTTAAAGATAATTTCCTCTTCTTGTTCAAGAATATCATCAACATGAGAGCAAGAATCATAAAATTGCATTGTATCATAAGGAGAGAACATATAATCATTTTGAGTAGGAAGATAGTAATCAAGAGGGTTATTCCAAGAGTAGTCATCATCATATGGTTCATCTTAAATAGTAGTATCATTAGAGTGAGAATTAGGCATCCCATATCGAATATAAAAAGATTGATGCGTGTTATGATTATGAGATTTTTGAGTATTAGGATTAGATGACTTCTCATGTTTAAGTTTCTTAAAACAAGTATTGATCACATGACCATATTTCCCAAAATAAATACAATGAGGTCTATTAGAATAGTTATGATAACCATTATTATGATTATGATTATTTGATCTATTATTATGAGATGTAGACATGAAAGTATCTTCATTAGTTTTTATTGAGCCAAATTGAATTAACTTAGCCTCTTCTTGATGTAAAAGTTGTTGAAAGATAGCATAAGTTAATTGAGATGCTAATAAAGGAAGAGCTAATTGACAATGTATATTAGTTATAAATTGCTGAAATTGTCTAGGAAGACATTTTTAAAAATGATATGAATTAACCAAATTTCAGATAAAGTAACTCATAAACCAGTTAATTGACTTCAAAACGAATCAACCTTAAGTAAAAACTCATCCATAGTTGAGAAATCTGTATACCTGAGATCCTCCAATTGATCTTGGAGTTGAATCTTTTGAAATTCATTTGCACTGTCAAAAGTGTTTTTCAAAATAGTCCATGTTGCATGTGCTTCAGTACAATGGGCAATTAATACATATAAGTTTGGATGTAAACAAATGATTATAAGGCATAAATCCTCATCATTTTTGTCATTCCAAGCATCAATATCTGCCTTAGAAGAAGAAGTAGTAGGAATAGAAGTTGTACTAGTCACCACATCAAGAATATGTTTAAAGCGAAAGATAAAAGTAATATGAGCCTTCCAAGCGTGATAATTGGAACTTGTTAATTTAATCTTTGGAATTAATATAGGCATAATAAATTAGAATAACCTGAATTACAAGTTGAAGAATACAATAATGAATCTAAAAAACCAGTTTAACATGATTAGTAAACACCAATATGCAAGAATTTTTAAATATTAAAAAAATTTAAATATTTCAATAAATTGATGAAACAAATTTTAGTGTAATTAAATAATGAATTAGCTGAAGAATTAAGTATATATCGATAAATTGGAAATGGGTTAAGACAAAATTTAAAAAATATGAGGATAAAAGACTTGTTATCATATTAAACTTTTTTGTTTTGAAAAGAGCTATAATCTCATAAAACACCATTTTGAAGTTGTAGATCGTTGAATCAGTCAACCATTCGCTAAAATGTGCTAGAATCTAATAACAAGTCATTCTGAGGTTGTAGATCTCTGAATCGGTCAACACTTCATTGAGAATGAGCTAGAATCTCATAACAATCCATTATGAGGTTGTAGATCACCAAATCAGTCAACCCTTCACTAAGAATGAGATATAATCTCATAACAAGCCATTCTGAAGTTGTAGATCATTGAATTGGTCAACCCTTCACTAAGAAAGAGCTATAATCTCATTACACACCATTCTGAAGTTGCAGATTGCCGAATCAGTCAACCATTCACCAAAATGACCTAGAATCTCATAACAAGCCATTCTGAAGTTACAGATTGCTGAATTGGTCAACCCTTCATTTAGAATGAGCTAGAATCTCATAAGATGCCATTATGAAGTTGCAGGTTGTTGAATCAGTCAACCATTCACTGAAATGAGCTAGAATCTCATAGAAGCCATTTTGAGGTTGTAGATCTCCGAATCGGTCAACCCTTCACTGAGAATGAGCTAAAATCTTGTAACAAACACTTTTGAGGTTATAGATTACCGAATCAGTCAACTCTTCATAGAGAATGAGCTATAATTTCATAACAAGCCATTTGGAGGATGAAAATCGTGAATCGGTCAACTCTTCACTGAGAATGAGCTATAATCTCACAACAAGTCATTCTAAAATTATAGATCATCGAATCGCTCAACCTTTTGTGAAGAAAAATCTATAATATCATAACACGCCATTTTAAAGTTGTAGATTGCCAAACTAGTCAACCCTTCGTTGAGAATGAGCAAGAATCTCATAAAAAGTCATTCTAAAGTTACAGATAGCTAAATTGGTCAACCCTTCACCATGAATGAGCTAGAATCTCATAACATGCCATTTTGAAGTTGCAGATACTCGAGTCAGTCAACCATTCACTAAAATGGTCATAACAAGCCATTCTAAAGTTATAGATTGCCAAATCAGTCAACGCTTAATTGAGAATGAGGTAGACTCTCATAACATGCAATTCTGAAGTTGTAGATTGCCGAATCAATCAATCATTCGCTGAAATGAGCTAGAATCTCATAACAAGTCATTCTAAGGTTGCGAATCATAGAATCAGTCAACACTTAATTGAGAATGAGCTAGAATTTCATAACAAGCCATTCTAAGGTTGTAGATCGTCAAATCGGTCAACCCTTCATCGAGAATGAGCTATAATCTCATAACAAGTCATTATGAAGTTGTATATCATTGAATTGGTCAACCCATCGCTAAGAAAGAGCTATAATCTCATAACATGTCATTGTGAAGTTGCAGATCGCCGAATCGGTCAACCATTTGCTAGAATGAGCTAGAATCGCATAAGAAGCCATTTTGAAGTTGCAAATCACTGAATCGGTCAATCATTCACTGAGAATGAGCTAGAATCTCATAACATTCCATTCTAAAGTTGTAGATTGCTGAACCAGTCAACCATTCACTGAAATGAGCTAGAATCTCATAACAAGCTATTTTGAGGATACACATGGCCAAATTGGTCAACGCTTCATTGAGAATGAGCTAGAATCTCATAACAAGCCATTATAAGGCTGCATATCACCAAATTGATCAACCCTTAACTTAGAATGAGCTATAATCTCACAACAAGCTATTATGAAGTTGTATATAATCTAATTGGTAAAACCTTTGCTAAGAAAGAGCTATAATCTCATAACACGCCATTTTGAATTTGCAGATCGCCAAATTGGTCAAACATTTGCTGAAATGAGCTAGAATCTCATAACAAGCTATTTCAAAGTTGTAGATCATTGAATAGGTCAACCCTTCGCCAAGCAAGAAATAATCTCATAACATGTCATTCTTATGTTACACATTGCCAAATCAGTCAACTATTCACTAAAATGAGCTAGAATCTCATAATAAGACACTCTGAAGTTGTAGATCACTGAATCGATTGACCATTTGCTGAGAATGAGATAGAATTTTATAACACACCATTCTGAAGTTGCAAATTGCCAAATTGGTCAATCATTCACTAAAATAAGATAAAATCTCATAACAAGCCATTATGAGGTTGCAGATCTCCGAATCGGTCAACCCTTCACTAAGAATGAGCTAAAATTTGTAAGGAGTTTTGAGGTTATAGATCGTCGAATTGGTCAACCCTTCATTGAGAATGAGCTAGAATCTCATAACAAGCTATTCCAAGGTTGCACATTGTTTAGTCGGTAGACCCTCACTGAGAATGAGCTATAATCTCATAACAAGTCATTCTAAAGTTGTAGATCATTAAATCAATCAACCCTTGACTAAGAAAGAGCTTTAATCTCATAACATGCAATTTTGAAGTTGCAGATCACTGAATCGGTCAACCCTTCGTTGAGAATGAGCTAGAATCTCATAAAAATCTATTCAGAAGTTGCAGATTGCTGAATCAATCAACCCCTTTCCATGAATGAGCTAGAATCTCATAACAAACCATTCTGAATTTACAAATTGCCGAATCGGTCAACCATTCACTCAAATAAGCTATAATCTCATAACAAGCCATTTTGAGGTTGCAAATCAATGAATTGGTCAATGCTTCATTGAGAATGAATTAGAATCTCATAACACGCCATTCTAAAGTTGCAGATCGCCGAATCTATCAGCCATTTGTTGAAATGAGCTAGAATCTCATAACAAGCCTTTTTGAGGTTGTAGATCACCCAATCAGTCAGTGCTTCATTGAGAATGAGCTAGAATCTCATAACAAATGATTCTAAGGTAGTAGATCGCTGAATCGGTCAACCCTTCATTAAAAATGAGGTATAATATCATAAAAAGCCATTCTAAAGTTGTAGATCATCAAATCAGTGAACCATTTGCTAAGAAAAAGCTATAATCTCATAACAAGCCATTTTAAAGTTGTAGATTATCAAATCAGTCAACCATTAGCTAAGAAGGAGCTATAATCTCATAACACGTCATTCTAAAGTTGAAGATCATCAAATCAGTCAACCATTCAATAAAATGAGCTATAATCTCATAACAAGCCATTCTAAAGTTGTAGATCGATGAATGAGTCAACCATTCACTGAGAATGAACTAGAATCTCATAACAAACCACTCTTAGATTGCAGATTACTGAATTGGTCAACCCTTCACTGAGAATGAGCTACAATCTCATAAAAAATCATTCTAAGGTTGCAGATCACTGAATAAGTCAACCCTTCACTAAGAATGAGATATAATCTCATAACAAGCTATTTTAAACTTGTAGATCATCGAATCGGTCAACCCTTCACTAAGAAAGAGCTATAATCTCATAACATGCCATTCTAAAGTTGCACATTACTGAATCGCTCGACCCCTCACTAAGAAGTAGCTAGAATATCATAACAAGCCATTCTAAAGTTACAGATCATTGATTCAGTCAACCCTTCGCAAAGAATGAACTAAAATCTCATAAGAAGCCATTCTTATGTTCCAGATCACTGAATCTGTCAACCTTTTGCTAAGAAAGAGCTAGAATCTCATAACAAGCCATTCTGAGGTTGTAGATCACCAAATTGGTCAACCCTTCACTAAGAATGAGCTACAATCTCATAATAAGCCATTCTAAGGTTGCAGATTGTCGAATCAGTCAACCCTTCAGTGAGAATGAGCTAAAATCTTGTAATAAGCAATTTTAGGGTTATAGATCACTGAATAAGTCGACCCTTAACTAAGAATGAGCAATAATCTCATAAAAACCCATTGTGAAGTTGAAGATCATTGAATTTGCCAACCTTTCACCCAAAATGAGATAGAATCTCATAACAATCCATTCTAAGGTTATAGATCACCGAATCGCTCATCGCTTCACTGAGAATGAGATAGAATCTCATAGCAATCCATTTTGAGGTTGTAGATCACCAAATTGGTCAACCCTTCACTGAGAATGTACTATAATCTCATAACAAGTTGTTCTAAAGTTGTAGATCATTGAATTGGTAAACCCTTCACTAAGAAAGAGCTATAATCTTGTCACATGTCATTCTAGAGTTGCAGATCACTAAAGCAGTCAACCCTTCACTGAGAATGAGCTAGAATCTCATAACAAGCCATTCTAAAGTTGTAAATCACTGAATCAGTCAAATTTTTGCCAAGAATGAACTAGAATCTCATAACCTTCCATTCTAAAGTTGCAAATCATTGAATCGGTCAACCCTTCATTGATAATGAGCTAGAATCTCATATCAAGCCATTCTGAGGTTACAGATCACTGAATCGGTTACATATTCACTGAGAATGAGCTACAATCTCATAAAAAGCCATTATAAGGTTACAGATCTTTGAATCGATCAAAACTTCACTGAAAATGAGATAAAATCTTGTTACAAGACATTGTGAGGTTGCAGATTGTGGAATAAGTCAACCCTTCACCAAGGATGAGCTATAATCTCATAACAAGCCATTGTGAAGTTGCAGATCATCTAATTGGTCAACCGTTTGCAAATAATGAGCAAGAATCTCATAACAAGCCATTTTGAAGTTGTAGATCACCGAATCAGTCAACCCTTCACTAAGAATGAGCTAGAATCTTGTAACAAGTCATTCTAAGGTTACAATCACTGAATCAGTCAACCCTTTATGAGAATAAGATAGAATCTCATCACACACGATTCTAAGGTTGGAGATCACTAAATCGGTTAACCCAGGCACTGAGAATGAGCTAGAATCTCATAACAAGACCTTCTAAGGTTACAGATCTCCGAATCGGTCAACCCTTCACTGTGAATGAACTAAAATCTTATAACAAGCAATTTTTAGGTTATAGATCACTAAATAAGTCAATGCTTTGCTAAGAATGAGCTATAATATCATATCAAGCCATTGTGAAGTTGCAGATCATCAAATCTATCAACCCTTCACTGAGAATGAGGTAGAATCTTATAATAAGTCATTCTGAGGTTGTGAATCACCGAATCGGTGAACCCTTCATTGAGAATGAGCTAGAATGTCATAACAAGCCATTCTAATCTTGCAGATCATTGAATCAGTCAACCCTTCACTGAGAATGACCTATAATCTCATAACAAGTCATTCTGAAGTTGTAGATCATCAAATTGGGCAACCCTTTGCTAAGAAAGAGCTATAATCTCATAACACACCATTCTAAAGTTTTTGAACACTGAATCAGTCAACCCTTCACTGAGAATGAGCTAGACTCTTATAAAACCATTATGAAGTTGTAGATTACTGAATCTGTCAACCCTTCTCCAAGAATGAACTAGAATATTCTCATAACAAGCCATTCTAAACTTGTAGATCACTGATTCTATCAACCCTTCATCGAGAATGAGCTAGAATCCATTAAAAAGCAATTCTAAGTTTGGAGGTCACCGAATTGGCCAACCTTTCAATGAGAATGAGCTACAATCTCATACCAAGCCATTGTAAGGTTGCAAATCTTTGAATTGGTCAACCCTTCATTGAGAATGAGCCAAAATCTTGTAACAAGCTATTTTTAGGTATAAATCACTGAATAAGTCATGTCTTCACTAAGAATGAGCTATTTCTCATAGCAAGTCATTGTGAAATTGAAAATCATCAAATCAATCAATCCTTCACCGAGAATGACCTAGAATCTCATAATAATTCATTCTGATATTACAAATCACCAAATCGGTCAATCCTTCAGTAAGAATAAGCTAGAATATCATAACAAGCCATTTTGAGGTTGTAGATTACCAAATTGGGTTCCCCTTCACTGAAAATGAGCTATAACACGTATTCTACAATTGCAGATCACCAAATTGGTCAACACTTTGCTGAGAATGTGTTAGAATATCATAACAAGCCATTCTAAAGTTATTGATCACTGAATCGGTCAACCCTTCATAAAGAATGAACTAGAATCTTCTCATAACAAGCCATTATTAAGTTACAGATCACTCAATCGGTCAACCCTTCATTGAGAATGATCTAGAATCTCATAATAAGCTATTATGAGGTTGGAGCTCATCAAATTAGTCAACCCTTCACTATGACTGAGCTAAAATCTCATAACAAGCCCTTATGAGGTTACATATGTCTGAATTGATCAACCATTCACTAAGAATGAGATAAAATCTTCTAACAATTAGTTTTGAGGTTATAGATCGCCGAATAAGAAAATGCTTATTTGAGAATGAGCTTTAATCTCATAACAATCCATTGTGAAGTTTTAGATTGTTGAATTGGTCAACTACCGAGAATGAGCTGGAATCTCACAAAAGGTCATTTTAAGGTTGCAGATCGCCGAATCAGTCAACCTTTCACTTATAATGAGCTATAATTTCATAACAAGTTGTTCTAAAGTTGTAGATCATTAAATTGGTCAACCATTCGTTAAGAAAGAAGTATAATCTCATAACATGCCATTATGAAGTTACAGATTGCTAAATCAGTCAACTTTTCATTGAAAATGAGCTAGAATCTCACAACAAGTCATTCTAGAGTTGCAGATCGCTTAATTGGTCAACCCTTTGCCAAGAATGAACTAGAATCTCATAACAAGCCATTCTAAAGTCGTAGATCACAAAATTGGACAACCCTTCGGTGAGAATGAGATAGAATCACATAAAAAGACATTATAAAGTTGCAGATCATCAAATCGCTCAACCCTTCATTGCAAATGAGCTACAATTTTATAACAAGCCATTCTGAGGTTGTAGATCTTTGAATTCATCAAACCTTCACTACGAATGAGCTAAAATCTTATAACAAGCAATATTGAGGTTATAGATCACCGAATAAGTGAACCCTTTGCTGAGAATGGGCTATAATATCATAACAAGCCATTGTGAAGTTGCAGATTATCAAATTAGTCAACCCTTCACTGAGAATGAGCTAGAATCTCATAACAAGCAATTATAACATTGCAGATCACCGAATTGATCAACCCTTCACTAAGAATGAGCTAGAATCTCATAAAAAGCCATTCTAACATTGCAGATCACTGAATAGGTCAACCCTTCACTAAGAATAAGCTATAATCTCATAATAACTTATTCTAAAGTTGTAGATCATCAAATCAGTCAACCCTTCACTAAGAAAGAGCTATAATCTCATAACACACAATTCTGAAGTTGTAGATCATCAAATCGGTCAACCCTTCACTAAGAATGAGCTAGAATTTCATAATAAGCCATTTTAAAGTTACAGATCCTTGAATCAGTCAATCCTTCACCAAGAATGAACTAGAATCTCATAACAAGCCCTTCAGAAGTAGCAGATCATTGAATCAGTCAACCCTTCACTAAGAATGAGCAAGAATCTCATAACAAACCATTCTAAGGTTGTGGATCACCAAATTAGTCAACCCTTCACTAAGAATGAGCTTGAATCTCATAACAAGCCATCTTGAGGTTGCAGATCACTGAGCCGGCCAACACTTCACTGAGAATGAGCTACAATATCATAACAAGCCATTCTGAGGTTGTAGATCTCTGAATCGGTCAACCCTTCACTAAAAATGAGCTAAAATATTGTAAAACATAGTTTTGAGGTTATAGATTTCCAAATAAGTCAACCCTTTGCTTAGAATGACCTATAATCTCATAACAAGCCATTGTGAAGTTACAGATTGTTGAATCTATCAACCCTTCACTGCGAATGAGCTAGAATCTCATAACATGCCATTTTGAGGTTGCAGATCACTAAATCAGTCAAACCTTCACTAAGAATGAGTTAGAATCTCATAACAAGCCATTATGAGGTTATTGATCCTTGAATTAGTCAACTCTTCAATGAGAATGAGTTACAATCTCATAATAAGATATTATGAGGTTGTAGATCCCTAAATCAGTCAACCTTTGTCAAGAATGAGCTAGAAACTCATAAAAAGCCATTTTGAGGTTGCAAATCACTGATTCGATCATCACTTCACTAAGAATGAGCTAGAATCTCATAAAAATCCATTCTGAGGTTGCAAATCATCAAATTTGTCAACCGTTCATTGAGAAAGAGCTATAATCTCATAACAAGTCATTCTAAAGTTATAGATCATCAAATCGGTCAACCCTTTGCTAAGAAAGAGCTATAATCTCATAACATGCTATTTTGAAGTTGCAAATCACCAAATCAGTCAACCCTTCATTGAGAATGAGCTAGAATCTCATAACAAGCCATTCTAAAGTTTTAGAATGTTGAATCAATCAACGATTCACCAAGAATAAACTAGAATCTTATAACAAGCCATTCTAAAGTTGCAGATCATGGAATTGGTCAACCCTTCACTAAGAATGAGCTAGAACCTCATCATAAGCCATTATGAGGTTGCAGGTCACCAAATTAGTGGACCCTTTACTGAGAATGAGCTATAATCTCATAACAAGACATTCCAAGGTTGCAGCTCTCCGAATTGGTCAAACCTTCACAGAGAATGAGCTGAAATCTTGTAACAAGCATTTTTGAGGTTATATATCACCAAATAAGTCAAAATTTCTCTTAGAATGAGCTATAATCTCATAACAAGCCATTGTGAATTTTCAAACCATCGAATCGGTGCACCCTTTGCTGAGAATGAGCTATAATCTCATAACAAGCCATTCTGAGGTTGCAGATCACCAAGTCACTCAACCCTTCACAAAGAATGAGCTAGAATATAATAACAAGTACTTTTGAGGTTGAAGATCACTGAATCAATCAACCCTTCACTGAGAATGAGCTATAATATCATAACAAGCCATTTTGAAGTTATAGATCATGGAATCGGTCAAGCCTTCATAAAGAAAGAGCTATAATATCATAATACACCATTCTGAAGTTGAAGATTGCCGAATCGGTCAACCATTCATTGAGAATGAGCTAGAATCTCATAACAAGCCATTCTGAAGTTGTAGATTGCTGAACAGTCAAACCTTCATGAAGAATGAACTAGAATCTCAGAACAAGCCATTCTAAAGTTACAGATTGCTGAATTGGTCAACCCTTCACTAAGAATGAGCTAGAATCTCATAACCAACCATTCTGAGGTTGTAGATCACCAAATCTATCAACTACCTTCACTAAGAATGAGCTAGAATCTCATAACAAGCCATTCTAAGGTCAACCCTTCATTAAGAATGAGCTAAAATCTTGTAACAAACAATTTTTAGGTTATATATTGCCCAATAAGTTAACCCTTCACTGAGAATGATCTATAATCTCATAAAAAGCCATTGTGAAGTTGCAAACTATTGAATCAATCAACCCTTTGCCGAGAATGAGGTAGCATCTCATAAAAATCCATTCTGAGGTTTAAGATCACCAAATCGGTCAATCCTTCATTAAGAATGAGATAGAATCTCATAACAAGCCATTTTGAGGTTGCAGATCAAAAAATTAGTCAACCCTTAATTGAGAATGAGCTATAATATCATAGGAAGTCATTCTGAAGTTGTAGATCAGCGAATCAGTCAACCCTTCACTAAGAAAGAGCTATAATATCATAGCACACCATTCTGAAATTGTAGATCACCAAATTGGTCCACCCTTCACTGAGAATGAGGTAGAATCTCATAACAAGCTATTCTAAAGTTGCAAATTATTAAATCAGTCAATCTTTTGCCAAGGATGAACTAGAATATTCTCATAAAAAGATATTATGAAGTTAGAAATTGCTGAATCGGTCAACCCTTTGCTGAGAATGAGCTAGAATCTCATAACAAGCCATTCTAAGGTTGTAGATCACCGAATCAGTCAACCCTTCACTGAGAATGAGCTACAATATCATAACAAGCCATTCTAAGGTTGTAGATCTCTAAATCAGACAACCTTCACTGAGAATGAGGTAAACTCTTGTAAGAAGTAGTTTTGAGGTTATAGATCACCAAATAAGTCAACCCTTTACTGAGAATGAGCTATAATCTAATAATAAGATATTGTAAAATTTTAGATAATTGAATCGGTCAACCCTTTGCTAAGACTGATGAAGAATCTCATAACAAGTCATTCTGAGGTTACAGATCATTAAATTGGTCAACCCGTCACTGAGAATGAGTTAGAATCTCATAACAAGCCATTCTAATGTTGTAGATTGTTGAATTGGTGAACCCTTCATTGAGAATGAGCTATAATCTCATAACAAGCCATTTTGAAGTTGTAGATCAACAAATCAGTCAACCCTTTGCTAAGAAAGAGCTATAATCTCATAACATGTCATTATGAAGTTGTAGATCACTGAATCGGTCAACCCTTTGTTGAGAATGAGCTATAATCTCATAACAATCCATTCTAAAGTTGTAGATCACTGAATCGGTCAACCCTTTGCCAAGAATGAACTAGAATCTCATAACAAGCCATACTAAAGTTGTAGATCACTGAATCAGTCAAACCTTCACTGAGAATGAGCTTAAATTTCATAACAAGCCATTTTGAGGTTGTAGATCACCGAATAGGTAAACCCTTCACTAAGAATGAGCTACAATCCCATGACAAGCCATTCTAAGGTTGCAAATCCCCAAATTGGTCAACCCTTCACTAAGAAAGAGCTATAATCTTATATCACACCATTCTAAAGTTGCAGATCACCAAATCAGTGAACCCTTCACTAAGAATGAGCTAGAATCTCATAAAAATTCATTCTAAAGTTATAAATCACTGAATCGGTCAACCCTTTGCCGAGAATGAACTAGAATTTCATAATAAGAAATTATGAAGTTATAGATCGCTGAATCGGTCAATGCTTCCCTAAGAGTGAGCTAGAATCTCATCACAAGCCATTCTGAAGTTACACATCACCAAATCAGTCAACCCTTCACTGGGAATGAGCTAGAATATCATAACAAGCCATTCTAAAGTTACAGATATCTGAATCACTCAATCCTTCACTAAGAATGAGGTAAAATCTTGTAACTGGCAGTTTTGAGGTTATAGATCACCAAATATGTCAAACCTTCATTGAGAATGAGTAATATCATAACAAGCCATTCTGAGGTTGTAGATTACCGAATCGGTCAACCCTTCACTAAGAATGAGCTACAATCTCATAACAAGATGTTCTAAAGTTGTAGATCATCAAATCAGTCAACCCTCTGCTAAGAAAGAGCTATAATCTCATAACACACCATTCTGAAGTTGTAGATCACCGAATTGGTCAACCCTTCACTAAGAATGAGCTAGAATATCAGAACAAGCCATTCTAAAGTTGTAGATCACTCACTCGGTCAACCCTTCACTGAGAATGAGCTAGAATCTCATCACAAGACATTTTGAGGTTGCAAATCATGGAATAGGTCAACTCTTCACTTAGAATGAGCTAGAATCTCACAACAAGCCATTCTAATGTTGGGATCTCTGAATCAGTCAGTCCTTCACTCAAAATGAGCTAAAATATTGTAACAAGAAGTCTTGAGGTTATAGATTGCCGAATAAATCCACTCTTTGTTGAGAATGAGCTATAATATCATAGAAATCCATTATGAAGTTGCAGATCATAGAATTGGTCAACTCTTTGCCGAGAATGAGCTAGAATCTCATAACAATCCATTATGAGGTTACAGATCACCAAATTGGTCTATCCTTCATGGAGAATGAGCTAGACTCTCATAACAAGCCATTCTGAGGTTGCAGATCACCAAATCAGTCAACCCGTCATTGTGAATGAGCTATAATCTCATAAAAAGTTGTTCTGAAGTTGTAGATAATCAAACCAGTGAACCCTTCACTTAAAAAGAGCTATAATATCATAACACACCATCGTGAAGTTGCAGATCACCAAATCAGTCAATATTTCTATGAGAATGAGCTAGAATCTCATAACAAGCCATTCTGAAGTTGTAGATTGCTGATTCCATCAACCCTTCACCAAGAATGAACACTAATACATTTGGGTCTCATTTTTTACCAAAGGCCATTTTGGCTTGTGATGTTCACTTTTTTTGTTTGTCCCAAAAAGGTAGAAATTTTGACTTCAGTTAAGTTTATTGTAGAAATTTTGACCAAATTGGGATACAAAAAAAGTGATCAAACTCACTTCACTCTTCTTAGCCGGATTGTGGGTGGGAGGAAGGGTTTGAGCATTGTGTGTCGTATACTGGTATGTCTAAATACTGGCATATGGAGCACAGGTGTGGTGTGTTGGAAAGATAGGAAACTTTCTTGCATTTAGGGGAGATCAGAGAAGCCCACATGTGAGGGTTAGATGGGTATGTTGTTTCTGGATAAGCTCTTTCCATACATACACTACACATATTGTAGAGTTTCTTCACTGCTCCAGGTCAATGTTGTGCAATGAATTGCCTTGAATTACTTTTCATAGTTGTTGAGTTCTATATTTCTGACCTATATTTTGGTTATTTTCATATTTTTATTAAAGAATCATTTAAATATTTCAATGACAATGTTCACCATAGGAATCTCATCAAGATTTTTGCACTATAATTTGATTTTTTTAATTTCTTTAGAGAGTCACACACTACATATCCACCCTTGATGAACATGAATAGATCTTTGTCCTCAATGACAATGTAATAGTGGATGAATCTCTCCAAATTGTCATATGCATCTTTGATTAATTGTGTTGTGGCTACATAACATTTTTTAGGGTTTTAAAAAATGAAATCATGATCAAAATTATCCACATATACCATACAACATTTGAGAAAGAACTTTAAGAAAAATGTAGGATCCAACATATAAGAACTCAACTACTATAATATTTTTCCATAAAAAAATCATCAGAATTTTGAATGAACCTTTTAAAGAATAGAAAATTCATGGAAACAAACCAAAAAAATGCCTTGAATGTTCTTCAAACCCACAAGTATGGCCTTGTAATCTACTATTCTTTCCATGAAATCTTTTGGTTTTCTTTTTCTTGTTTTTTGTTCTCTTATGAACCTAATCTTCTTATGAACTAATGAAATATAGATAGTTCATAAGCTAACAAATGGAATGAAGGGAACCTAATATAGTTCTAGACACAATAAATAAAGCAAAGACTTGAGATTATGTCATGGTTAAGGGAAAATCTATGGTTCCATGGAGGATGAAATATGTAAAGTTTCTTAGTGCAATCTGATAAAGTTTAGGATTTATTAATAATCAGGTTGTCCAATAAATTTTATAGGAGCAACTAATTTCTAAAATTTAGATGGAGGAGTTGGTTGTATTTGGGTTATTTTTGTTAAAGAGAAAAGACCTAAGATATGTCATCATTAAGGGAAAGGTTGTGGTTCCATGGAGGATGAACTATCTAACGTATCTCAATGCTTTCAAAGAAAGTTTAGGAGTTTTAATAATCATGCTGCCCCATGGATTTTATTGGATCAACTAATGTGTAAAATTTAGCTGAAATTTTTTAGGAAATCTTTTCCATTCCATGATTTGCTAAAAAAATATATTACTAAAAAGAAAAAATTCATCCAAGCAAAAATTTACTCTAGAATCCACTTGCAAGATTTAAAAAATTAAGATTCCTTTACATGATGCCAAGTGGATCAAGACCCCTAATTTGCTGTGGATAATTTCTAGCTCCACTGCATACACAGCCTCTATAATTCTAAGGGAAAAAAGCTAGTGGATTGAATTCTTCAGGATAATTTATCATGTAGCAGGTGTTTCCTAGATCTATTTCTCCATAATTTTAAAACCTAAAGCTCTCTACGTAAGATTGCATCCTAATTTTTTTTATTTGATGCATGTACTAGTTTTCTTTTTAATCACATCATAATTTTAACTTTGGTTTATCTTTTGTGCACTACATATACTTGACTAGTAGGGTTAAGTTTGGGTAGTATTGTTTAGTTTTGGTAGATTAGGGTGTTATTAGCATGGTATGATGCCCATGCAATGGGAAAAATTACTTTGATGGTTAATATCCCACAATGTTTCATACTTTAGTAGCTACTGTCATTTATATGTTCTCTTTATTATTCATTTTACATCCAACATTAATATAGATATTATGTTAATGATATTAAAGATATGTTATTTTTATTAATATCAATATCATACACACAAAAGATACATACATGCATGCATGTATACATACATACATACATACATATGACCATCCATCTATATTAGCAGAATTGAGAAATACGATGGTATCGATAACATAATGGAAGAAAGAATTTAAATATATTGCATGTAAGATGTAGACATATACTATGTTACTAGTTTATCTTCTTGGAGGCTCAAATATAGGTCCAGTTTGGGTAGTTTTAGTAGTGAGTATGTCTTGGGTCCTATCAAACAAGGTTGAACTCATATTGGATGAACTTAGTGAATTAAAATAGAACTACTGGCATTTTAGAAACTTGTTTGGGCATTTTTAAAAATTCATAATATCTTGAAGTATCTTGAAACATACCTTTAAATATTATGCTTAATCATGAGAGCATCTTCTCATTAAAATCAAAAGGCTCTTGCTTCAACTGCGAGCCTATCCTAATTTTGGGATGAGAAAGAAATTTCACACATGTTTGACATTTCTCATGTTCATTTGGTGGAGGTTCTCCTAAATAAAAAATAATTATAACATCTTCCCATTGAAATCAAAGCACTCTTGCTTCGATTGTGAGCCTGTCCTTGTTTTGGTACAATTAAATTTCTCACTTACGGTGGACAAAATAATATTGCTTTCAAGCTACCAACTATTTTCAATAGTAAAACATTCCAAATAATTTGCAGTGGAGAGAAATAATCCCTCCAATATATAATTATTGGGTTGAAGTCATGTATCTTTCATAGATCAGGATTAAATTTCTTAATTATGTATAGTCTTCACTTTGTATAACACTATTGACTAGCTTAAGAAAATGATGCATTAAAATGTATAGAGTGTGATCTTGTAGTTTCAAAAAATTAGGAAGCCTCTTTAAATTGTGTAATAAGCTATTAATGTTTATAACTTTCATCATAACCTATTGCACAGTTGGAGTATAATTTTTTAAATTGCACCCCATGCAATTTCAAGTCACATGGGCCTTCCACTTTAGCCAAATTAATCTTATAAAACCCTACCAAGTAGACTCTTCCTTTTTAGTATCTTTGAGTTCTTTATAATCTATTTTTCCTTAGCAACTCCATCTTTATTAATGAGAACCATGACATCCATCCTCATTTGATCTATCCATTCTTTAGTTACCCTTCCACATGACTAGTTTCTATAAATTTCTCTATAGATTATTATTTAATGATACCTTTAGAAAGAATAATTGTAGAAGTTGGAACCATGTCTATAGGCATAGTAGATGAATCCACAATTGACTTAAGATAAGATGTAAAAATTTGAAAATGTTATTTTAATTGGTCCTTGGTTTGTTTCTCTTCCTCCACCATTTCCAATAACTTAGATGCAGATGCCTAAAAATAATGAACATCCCCTTCATGTAATGAAGGTCCAAAATCTATTCTAGTAAATTCAAAATTAACAACACTAAGTTCATCCATATTATTTTTTGATATAGGTTGGGACACTTTGACACACATGTTCCTAGATGATGGATTAATTGTTTTTGAAATTAAATTAGCCAAGAACTAGGAGGCTGACCTAAGAGTAGAGCCTCAAATAGACCTAGTCACCAAAAGGACACAAAGAGACCATCCACAACACACACACAACACCATCAGCCAATTCTCACCTTTAACATCAAAAACAATAGGCAACCATAGGGATAAAAATAATTTTTCCCCAGCATAGAAAAATAAATAGTATCCTTACGGAGAGAGTACTTAACCATACTAAAAGAAAAATTAGCCCACAGGGCTATCCAACCAAGAGTATCAGTAGCAGTAAAATTTTTAAATAACATGCCCAACGAGCTAAAACTAGAGTGAATTAACCATTAAAAAAAAAACCATATTGGGGCTACCACCCTAAGCCTCCACACGACCCTTCTAGTGATCTCTACTATTTCTCACTATGGTGATGAGTAAACACTATGGCCCAATCATCAGCAAGGAAATTGAAAATCTTTCTCAACCCATCCTCAATCATCTTTTGGGTCGTATCCTTATTCTACTGAAGCAAGAAAAGGGCGGTGGATGATGAGTGCATCACTTTGACCGTAAACTCCACCAGTCTATTGTAGCTACTATCAAGCACCTTGAATTCAGCCCTGAGGTTTTTGACATCATCTCGCATAGAAGCGCAACCCACATAGGCCTTTCCCAGCTTGTCCTCTTCTTTTTTCTATTTGGCCTTCTCCCCCACCGTGGAGGTGTTGGTAGGGGAGTTAAATTTGGGGTTCTTTTTATGACAAGAGCTACCCATGCTACAACTATCAGTGACATGTATCGGTACCTTGGTGGACATGTTTCCTTTACTTTCACTTCTAGAACACTCTTTATCATCAAATTCTGACTCATCATCTTTCTCAATATATCTTCCATAATTCTCTTCTCCTTAATTATGGGTTTGGAAGTAATTCTGTGGGATCTACGAGGCGTTTCTCTATGTTCAGTATCATACCCATCCAAATCAATGTAGTACTCAGTTTTATCCTTTTTTGTCGTAGTCGAGGTGCCAAGCAGGGATTTTTTGTTCTTTCGAGCGGGCTTGGAAGCAGAATGTGAGGTGGAAGCAGAATGGTGTAGAGTCTTAGGGTTAGCTTGGATAGGAAAAGTGGGGATTCCCTGAACATAAATAACTCTTAGAGGGCATAGTTCCATGTGGAAATTAAGGAGCCTTAGGATGAGACCCTGGTGAAGGATGGCATAGTTCTTTTTCTTCTCATGGAAATCCCTAATTTTACTCACATTGGCTTCCACTTAGTGGAGGAGGTAAAATGGGAATGAAATCAATTCCTTATGGAAGAGGCGGTTGAGAAGAGGGAAATGATAAAAATAGAGCACCCCAAATCTACCCTCAAGTGTGAAATATTTCATTAAATCCAGACATACCTATCCTTAAGGTTGAGAGAGCACTTCTCTATCATAGCCACCATGATTCCTTACTGACACCTCATTCTTTCTGAAGAAATGCTTGAGGCTTGTTTCATCTATGATTTTGGTGGTCTTTTTCCATTTTCTTCCCTCTGTGGAAATGCCCGTGGCCTGAGAAATCACTTCCTCATTGACCTCGATGGAGATGCCACCCATGATAACCCTTCTATTAGCCCAACTCTTCACAAATTGCAGAGACAAATTTTTTTCATAGCCCATCATAGCTTCCATGTATGGGTCAACTCTCCTTCATCAAGCATCATCTAGACCTTGGGGTTTTCACAAAACACATCTTCAATATTATTGGGTTCAACCCAAACCATGTCTCCACCCATATCCAAGTTAGTCTTAGAGTTCTCCAGATTGTTCAGCTGTGAAGAAAACAATAGGAAGCGCTAGTTTTTGCAAATTTTGGAATTTTTATGACAAGTAATGTCCATGAAAACACATGAATTACAGTTAATAAAATTTTTGTTCCTTTTACCAAAATCAAACTTGTGCCAGTGGGGACACACATGAGATGCGACCTACAACAAATTATGATGATTTGTCATTTCCCAAACCCAATGTGTGGCATTTCTATATTGGGACATCTTATCAATCTTATTAGAGCTTTTACCATAATGACCATAGGATCACACATTCTCTTGGTGAACATCTCATAATGGGTCATACAATACTTATTAAATCTGGTGCCTTGGTGACAAAATACCACATAAGCCCTAACAATGATTTTGTCCATCAAGGGTTTAAAATTCAAAGTTCCTGCCCAACCCCAGTTGTGGATTGTGGCATACCTCCACCAGCAAAGCATAAAGAGCCACATCATTAATAGGAGTTGTGTTCTCTCCTAATGAGGGATTTTGTATCCACTGGTAGGGGTTCCACATCCCTCCTGCAACACATTCTCTTCCTTTCCAAACCATCAGCAACCAGTGAGTCAGCAACACCATTGCCCTCCCTATAGGTGTGTTGAATCATAAAGTCCTCCAACCTAGTTATTAGGAAGCGGGCATCCCTGATGATGTTACTTATTTTCCAACTTGTTTTCATATTTCATTTCAAAGTTTTGGTTATGAGAATCAAATCTCCTTCAATAATTAGGCTTCTAATACCCATAAGGATAGCATACTTCATCCCCCAAAAAAGTGCCAAAGCCTCTGCCATATTGTTGGTGGCTGATTTTAAATTTCCATTGTATGCAAGCACCAAGCTTCCTTTAGCATTCCTAATGATCCCTCAACCCACAACCATCCTGGCATGGGCCACACCATCAAATTTCAATTTAACCCAGTCGGGAGGTGGGGGCATCCATTTGGTCTCCAATCTTTTCAAATTTTTGGAATTGTCAAATTTGAAAAAAGAATCCGGCAAGTTCCAATTGAAAATCACTCATGAGTCCATCCACATAGGGGGGCTGAGAGGGCTCTTCCAATTACATACAAAGATGTTCTCCCACAACATCTTCTCAACAATTTTAACCACTATTTCCACACCTATCGCCTCTTCTCTGAAAATGTGGTTGTTCCTCTCCTTCCTAATTTTCCAACAAAGTTGCATGGGGATCATTTTCCAAAGAAATCTAAGCAGGGGGTGAGACAAAGGATATTCCCAATTGCTCACAAACTACTTCAGATCCTGCATGAACACCCAAGATAAACTAAATCTATCCAGATTTTTGCCCCATACATCATTAGCAAAAGAGAAATGGATAAAGAGGTGATCAATACTTTCCTCATTCTATTTTCACATCACATACCAATTAACCAGTTGGAACCCTTGCCTGTTGAGGTTGTCCACTATGATAATTTTCCCATGAAGAGCCATCCACTAGAATAAATTTACTTTTGTGACAATTGTCTGATCTAAACAGACTTCCAGCACCTCAAGTTGCACTTGGCCTTGACCAAACAATTATAGGCTAACTTAACCTTGAACACATCAGATTGGCCTTTATCCCATATTAGCTTATCCTCACCTATAAACATAGGGATTTAGGTGTCTTCAATAATTTCCTATAGATTCCTGGCATACCTTTCCAAGTGAGGTGGGATGTCCCAACCCTCCTCTAGTCTCTTCCATCATCTGGCTGGAGTAATAAAATCAGCAACTCTATGGCCAAATTGAATAGTGAGGTTCCTTTTCAAGCAGCCAAGGGGTCCCTGTTCTAGGGGTTTCTCATCACACTAGGTTTCCTCCTAGAACCTAATAGTATTCCTATTACCCAATTGCCATCTGCAGCCTTCCCTTTGGAGGCCCCAACATTTGACAATATTGTTCCAAACTTTGGAGCCTATGGGGAGGTTATTATTATAAAGGAACTCAGAGAAGGTTGAGTGCCTGAAATACTTAGCCCTCATGATCCTACACCAATCCACCTGATGACTAGAGATAACCCAACCTGGCTTATCAATTAGAGCTTTTTTTAAATTTGGAATCTTCCTAATGTCTAAACCACCCAAAGGTTTGGGGAGGCAAATAATTTCCCAATTGGCCAGGATGATTTTGGCTTTTTCCTCTAGCCTAGACCAGAGAAAGTTCCTTTGGATTTTGTCAAGTTTTTTAGCCATTCTAGTCAAGATCTTGAACATAGATAGGAAGTAGATAGGGATCCCCTAGAGAGATAGTTTTAGCAACTGTAAATTTCCTAGATTACTAAGGACCTTACCCTTCCACCCCACTAGCTTATTTTGCATTATCTCAAAAATTGTGTTCCAAAATTGAATGCCAACCTCCTTAATCATCAAGGGGAGACCAAGGTAAGTATTAGGGAGCTCAATAATCTGGCAGCCCATTATCCAAGTGATTTTGGTAATAAGAGTTTTGTCTGCGTTGAAGAAATAAATTTTGATTTTGTTGTAATTTATATGCTGCCCCGATGACATAGCACAGTCATCCATAAGTTTTCTCCAATCGCTGGCTTTAATAACCAAGAATGCCCCAAATAAGAAAGTGTCATCAAAAAATTTCTGTAGTACCTTAGCAGGTACAGAGGAGGTAGGTTTAATGCCTTTAATATGACCTTTTTCCCTATGAGAGATGAATTTACGTCCAAGAACCTCTACCACCATTATGAAAAGTTACAAAGAGAGAGGGTCCCCTTATCTTAGCCCTTTCTCAGCATTAAATTTTCCCCAGGGGAAGCCATTAACCAAGACCAAATACATCACACTTTTCATTGCTTCCTTGATAATTTTGATAAATTTCTCCTTGAAAGCCAACTTGTAGAGCACAGCATACAAAAAACTCTAGTTTCTTCTATCATAGGCCTTAGAGATGTCTAGTTTGAGGGCCATGCTTGGGTTTTTATTTCTATCTATAGAATTAATAACCTCATGAGTGGTAATTGCCACATCCAATATTTGTCTATCAGGGACAAATCCTTTCAGAGAGGGGCCAATGAATCTGTCAAGGAGGGGTTTGCTTCTATCGACCATAAATTTTTCAAAGATCTTATACACCATGTTACAAAGTCTTATAGGAAGGAATTCCAAGAGGAATTTGGGGTTGGAGATCTTAGGCACCAAGAGAATAAACATTTTGTTCAAATATTTCAAAATCTTACCCGTCCTGAAGAAATCATGAGTAGCTCTAATCAAGTCAAACTTGATGTGGTCCCAGAATTATTGGAAGAAAGCAAGATGGAACCTATTAGGACCTGACGCCTTGTAAGCCCCCATAGAAAAGACTTCTTAATTTTTATTCTTGATGCAAGCTTGGTATTCTTGGGTTTTTTATGGATTAGATTAGTCATTGTATCAAATTCATGAATGATTATCTAGGTGATTTTTCTTTTTTTGGGAAAGATTTGTTGTAACTAAGAGGGAGCATTAAGATGTGACACACTTAATATTTACATGTATTCACTATCTTTGTAGAGGGAGATAGACTTATAATGTTTAAGAAAGGGTTTTCATTTGGAATGGAATCCTCAATCAACATGGATAAAGGTTGTGGAGGTGGTGGAATGTCATGAGGAAGGGATGAAATAAGAGGGGATCTAGTCTAGTCTAGAATCTAACTAAAATAATAAATCAATTGAACTATCAATTAAGGTAAATCAAATAGATTTAATCTAGAGAACTCAAACAGAGATAAGAGACATAATAATATCAGCAAGGTTACAAACAACAAAAGATTCTTGAAATTGCATTTAAAAAAATATAATCACTAGATATAGTGTTGTTGTTACATCAAGGATATATTTTGAGAAAAAAATAGAGAGAATTGTATTTATATTAACTATATCTCTTATATCTAAATTCAGGATATATACTTATAGACACCGAATCGGTTAAAAATTGAAGAGATGCACTCTTCATTAAATTAAGAGTCTTAAATATAACAACATAAAAGTTCTTAAAAAGTAATTAACTTAAAACATCATTTGTGGAAAAGGGGCTTAATTCCCCAAAATTTCTTTGCATCTATTGGTGTGTTCTTAGTATTGTTCAGATTTTGTAATCACAGCATCATCAATCACATCTTTGATCTAGATCTCCATCTATATGAGCTTTACCATCTCTTCATTAGAATTCTTTATTGCTAAGTTGTCATTCTGGGTAACCTTAAAGAAATATCAAGTAATCCCTGGCATGTACGACCCATGTATCTTTATGTATTACCTATGCATTGTCATTGATCCATGAAGGTACTCCCTTTTTTATCAATTCCTGAAAACATTTGAAACTATATATCACTTCATTTTAAAATATATTATGAGATTGTATCAATCATTTGATCTCTCCTCATTCCTCTGCACCCACGGTTGCCATTTTATCTCTCAATATTTTTCTCATATTGTCATGTTCAGTACTTAACTCTCGTTACTCATCGTAAAAATCCCAGAGATAATTTAACCTGATCTTAAGCTTATCAAATATGTGCTTTAATATGCACCCAACAACATCACTCCTAACAACATCAACCAACTTTGTTAATTTTTTATTCTACTCCTGCAACTTCTCACATTTCTTATTCCATTCATTATCTTTAATTGGAGACAAAGGTAAAGCTTGAGATTCCTAGCTTGTGCTTCATTTAGTTATGCAATATTTACGCCCATACCTGTAGTGATTAAAGGATCAGACTCCCCTACCTTCAATTTCAACATATGTTTGAAGGCTTTTTCTACATCAATAATTTGTGGCCTTTTATAGGGTGGGTAGAGGGCCTATAATAACATAGTATGTTCTTCCTGAAAAAATATTGAACCAATAAATACATCTTTAACACCTTGTATATCCAATTTGAAATTTTGATTTCCTTAACTAATCATTCTATCAAAAATAAAAGAAGCACTCAAATCCCAACCTAGAAAAACAATAACACCTGCCTCTATCAGTAGTTTCCTCCCTCTCTCAGGGGTCATGTTCTCTACCTCACTTTTGATATCTTCCCTTAGCTTTGAAAGCAATTCCTGCTCATTATCTAGTGTGATATTAGGGATATATTACCTTATCTTTCTACCTATGTAGTTGTACAAACATGTAATACCCCTCTAACACTAATATGAGTTTTGTGCTTTTGAATGAGATAAGATCATTTTATGGTTCTCTTAGTGCTTAGATATTTGTGATACCTGTCTGAACTATTCCAATAGTTCATTTTAATGGTTTCATAATCTAGTACATGTTGACCCTAATGATAGACACACTATCTTAAGGGATCCTTTGGTGTGTTTTTATCTCCACTTAGGTGTTGAAGACTGTACACCTCCTCAATCGTGATTCATGGTTCCCAAGCTTTCCAAAGGCGGGGGTTAGTAGAAAAGGTTTACAATGATATAAATCCAATACCCAAGAACTAATAAAATGAATAACTTGAAAAGTAACCAATAAAATGTACAAGAAAAGAGAAGAAAACAAATGAATCCAAACCCTAAAGTGCTTGAAGCTTCTATTGTCTCTCTCTACTCCTTCCAAAACGCTATTTTTGATGCTCAGTATTGGTGTGGGTAACGTCTATGACTTGAGAAGTGTCAAGAATTTGATACTTGAAATATGTGTGTAATCACAAGATGACTTGAATGCCAGAACCAATCTGACATAGTAATGGCACATGAAAGCTTGAAATCCTGGATCCTTCAAATAGTTATGAAGGGTTTATTATATAGGAATTGAGGATGAAATGAATGGCAAAGATCGATCCCAAAGATAGAAAGGTGAACGGTTGAGATCAAAGGGAACTAGAGAAGCCATCAGTAAACTCCACCTCTTCAATTGGTAAAGAGGAGATAGAGTTTGGTTGACTGAAGAGCTAATTGTGAGTTACCTTTTTGAACTGAAGAGGTGGGTGGAGTTACCCAGGTGAATTGGAGAGTTGGGTGGAGTAACCCATTTGATCTAATTGGAGTTATCTCTTTGAAGATAAATAAATATTTAATTCATTTATTTAATTAATGTTTTCAACATGTGAGATAATTGAACTCTTTTTTATTTAGAATTGCTTTATTTGATGAAATTAAATTAATTTAATTGGAAGAAATTAATTAGTAAGTTTAAATATTTCAATTTAAACTATAGGAAATTGAATTTAATTAATGGTAATTAATCAATTAAGGTTAATTAATTAAATAAAATTAATTATTTAATTAATTTTGAGAATTTGATTAGATGATTTGGGGAATGAATTTAGAGGAAAATAGACGATTAAAAAAACATTAATTAATAGATGAAAATTAGTGTTTTTAAGGTAAATTTGTAAGCCTGTCCATTTTAGGGTGTCTACATTTGCCCCTCTTTGATGCAATGTGACTTGTCACAATGTGTCAAAGATTCTTTGACTTTGATCTTGCCCCAGCTTGCCCCGACAATAGTAGGTGTATTTATGCCCCCTCAACAAATTTGAGCAAAAATTTGTGACATGAGCATTAATTTGTTGAAACTGCAATTTCTAAATCTAGGTAGTTGACCGATTTGAAAAATGCTTTATATTGCCTCTGATATTGATTGTTGAAGTTTCTAGGGACCGGGAAGAAAAATATTGCTTCCTAGACAAATTAGGGTTTCTGGAAATCCTTATAAGTAGCTAAGAGGGCCATTCATTTATCACATTGCCTTCTTGGAGCTCTTGATTTCTTGGTGAGTTTGTCTTTAGTTTTCTTTGCTTTTCCTCATGTTTTCTTTCGATGGTGGGCCTTCCAGGTGTGACACACATATCCGAACAAGTCTGGACATATCAGAGACCAGCTGGCACAGGATTTCTAGTGATTTTTATCTCATTACTTGTCATTAATGCCTTTATTTCTTGCTTTAAAAAAATTTTTTTCCTGATAATTTGCATTATGTGCCACAATCGTCTGCGGATTTACCACAAATGCGGTTTGAATGCCACCATTGTCGGTTTAGTTTTGCAATTGATAAAGGTTCCACAATTGACATGTTTTCCTACTGCATCTAAAATTTAATTACCGCAAATGACTTTTGTGTGTCGAAATCACATAAGAGTACCACATATGTAGGTTTTATTATCGCAATTGCAATTTTGTAACTCTTTACCTAATTTCTTTGTCTCATAGCTACTTATTCTGGTTTTTGACACTTCCTTGTATGACTGATACTAATATATTACTGATTTATTTATGTGTTTAGTTCACCAGGAGGATTCTGCGCTGTCGGGAGTCTAGACCGGCGGGTCTTGTTTACAGGTTCTAGCTCTCTAAGGATGAGAGGTCAGTTCTTAGGGACTTAGGGTTATATTGGATCTGTTACATGCCAGAGATCATGACCAACAGGGGTCTAATCTCAGATCTTGTAGAGAAATGGCATTCAGAGACATGCACTTTCTGGTTACCTACTGGAGAGTGTATTGTTACATTTGAGGATGTGTACCGCATCCTTCAGCTTCCAATCCAGGGTGCACTTGTAGAGTATGCTACCCAACCTGGCTTCATCACTTTGACTGAGCTATCTAGATTGCCCCAAGATTAGCTTGGTCTATCCAGTTATTATGATATTCTATGGTCCCGATTTGGTTTGGGCCTCAATAGGTTGTCCACTTTACTAGTTAGTTTGATTTGTGGAATCTTATGCCTCGATCGTTGGGAGCGTGGATTTTTTGTCGGCTTTGGTTTTGTTTTGCAGAGTATGTTTTGGGATCGTACTATTTATGCATGGGGGCCATGCATGTTAGCTCATATGCACTTCCACATGTTCTACGTGGCTTACCTTAATGGTAAGTCTCTTGGCTATGGCGCTACCCTCTTGCAGATATGGGCATGGGAGCACATTGTTGTATGTTGTCCTATTTGTACACATTCTCTACCTATAGATAGGCCATATGTTTTCATGTATGATGGAGCCATTGTTTAGACCCACATGGGGCATTTGATGTATTGGCATCAGTAGTTAGACATGATTCCCTATTTCATTTGGAGACCATATAGAGATTGCCCTATGTGGGATGGAGAGGACATCCATCTTCCTTTTTGCTGTTAGCAGAGATACCTGATTGGTCGTGTGACTTACCATGTACATATGATTAACTTTCACAACACCGACAGGGTATCGCAATAGTTTGGTGAGCAACATGATGTGTCTGACTTGTATACATATTTTTCTTGTAGGTCAAGGGTCTCTACTGTCTAGGGTGGTCTTGTGTCACTTGATGTTGCCCGTACTAAGTTTGTAGGTTTACTTCATATTGCATGGACATGGTGATCAACCACTGTAGATGCAGGTATGTTTGTGCAATGATATTTTTGTGTAATTTTGTTACTACTTTCTGATACTCAATGCTTATCTGTTCTTTGATATGTGTTGCTTATCTGATGTGGTACTGATTTTGAATTTGACCTTTTGCAAGCACCACTCCTTAGTATGATCCTCATTGGGCACAAGCCCAGTCAGTTTCACTTATAGATGTCTCTCATCTTGTTGCTAGGAATCTTATGAGGAGGTGCTATTAGGCATGATGAGGCAGGGGGGTTGAGATAGAGGGAGGGATGGTGGTCATGGTATATGTAGGGATGGGGGTAGAGATGGAGGATGGGGGAGGGGAGATGATGGGGGAGATGATCCTGGTCATGGGGGTGCTAGTGGTGGAGTGAGGAATAGAGGTGGGTGGAGTGGTGGTTGGACCAGTACTCAGAGAGTAGGGTTAAGTGTTGTGTTGGATGACGAGGAGGCGATCAAGGAGGATGCACCTCAGTTAGTGTAGAGAGTATGTTGATGGATTGGTGCTATTTTAGCACCAAGAGAGGAGGATAGGGTGGTTTTAGAGGATGTAGATATTGAGGCCTTGGATGCTGAGAGTGTAAGCATGAGCTCATCTATTGGTAGTGGAAGTACATGCAGCAGTACTAGGGAGAGTTCAGAGAGTGAGGATGATTATTGGGTGGTTAGGGGGAGGGGAGGTGAGGGATTGGGGGNGGACATGGCCAAGGAGGGAGATATGGATGTGGCTATGGGAGGTGGATCCCTCAGAGTTGGAGCGGCTTACTCAACAGGTTCAAGATTTACATGCCAGACTTGCTTCTGCTGATGCCCGTGCTACTGCTTTGGAGGCTAGGGTTACAACAGCCAAGGCTAGAGAGCAATAGGCTCAAGCTGAGGTTTGTTCATTTATTGACAGTGTACATGATGCTTCTCACCAGGATGTTCTAGACTATTACTATAGATCTAGGCATGATTCTCAGAGAGAGATTGTGTACTGGAGATGCCACTATGAGGGTGTAGTTCCTGTTGAGCAGTGAGTTCTCATACAGCCTCTCAGAGATCTAGTAGGGTGCAGAGATCACATAGATCAAAGGGAAATATTTTTGGTGTTCCTAGCTCATCATAGAGGGCTAATACTGATATGCTACCCCCTCATCCACCTCCTAGCGAGGGTGGGGGTAGCACATGCTGCTTTTGATGCCCCTCATATTTTGTATCATGTACCATTTTTGTAGTGATGTTGCTTTGATATACTCCGAGGCTCTTCCAATATTGTATCTCGACACACTGATATTTATTGATATATTTTGACTACCTTCCTCTGTTCAGACTTACGATTGTTCATTTTACTTAGATATCTTGATTTATATGAGATGCAGCTAGTGATTTGATATGATGTGCATTGGTTTACTTGCTCTATGTATGATTCTACATGATTTGGTTTAGGTGATGAAAACGTGTATGCATTATGATTCTATTATGAAGACTCGTAGATGGATGATTTACTTTCCATATTTTATTGACATGTTATGCAGGATGGTGGAAATGAGATTCTTATAGATGCATGTGATTTTATGATTTATCATGTATGCAACTACTATGTTTTTTTCATGTTTTTTTGATGCACTTAAATGGAATGGATGTTAATCTATTATGCACAAAATATCTGAGTAATTCATGTGTTAATTAGAAAGAAGTTAGTTTGGATAGATGTTCTCTGGGATTGATCTAATAGATATGGAATGATGGAAAGGATTTTTTTCTTTTTTGGATAGATATGAGTTGATAGAAAGGATGAGTGTCCCAGGTTGTTGCCCCTGTTTCCAATATTTGTCATCATTGCATATTTTTTTGTTTTTTGAAATTTTGAAGAGTGTCCAATGCATCTAGATCACATACCATCAGGACCTCTTGATAACTGGAAGGATTAGAGAGATTTTATAGAAAGATAACTTAGTGCACCCAAATATTGACCATCTAGGTCCAGCTATATTCCTTGTTTGAAAAGAAAGACAACAAGAAGCACCCAGATATTGACCATTTGGATACCGCTTTGTCCTCCAAATTTACTAAAAAAAGGAAACTAAGATAGAACTCCTATGCACCCCGAGTCCATCTGGATAACATTGCAAGCTATTGATTTCGTAAAGAAAAAACCAAAGCAAACAAGATAGAACTCCTACGCGTCCAGAGTCCATCTGAAGAGCATTGTGAGCTCTTGATTGAAAATATAGAAAAGACCATAGAAACCAAGATAGAACTCCAATGCACTCAGATTCCATCTGAATGGTATTGTGAGCTCTTGATTATATAAAATAAACAAGCAGATAAAAGAGAAGGAATGTCCAATTCTTTCCCAGGGTTAAGCTCAGATTGTGGAACTGCGTGACTACCAGATAAGTTACAGTGCCTACCGCATTTATCCTAAATCATCATGGCCCTAAAATCAAAGTGAACATTCAACAAATAGAAATCAAAGAAAATAATTCATGATCCATCATAGCTACTCTCCTCACATGGTGGATCCTGGAGTAGCATAAGAACACAACTGTGAAATATAGACTAACATCTGACTGACTGACTGACCTAGTCAACATTTTTGGATCAGTCCTTGATTCAGTTGGATTCTCTTGATTGGCTCAGCTCTTTTTATAGGCTTGATTGGCTTGAGTGTGTATGTGCTTGAAAGTGACCTCTAAGCTAGGCACAAACACAACATGGTCATTGCTCAATCATCGAATTTGCGAAATGAACATGAATTGTCCATTCCACAAATTTGATCAAATCGACCTGTTGCCTCCTATTTAGTTGGGGTTTTTCAATTACTCTCAGAATGAGAGCCAACAACCATGACCATTGCTAAAATGGAGGATTTTAAAGCATTATAAAAACTAAAATTGAAACTATTCTATGTGAGAAATGCCATTACAATCTAAGAATGAAAGTGCATATTTAATCTAAGAAGCTTGAAAGATAAATAGAATTAAGCTATTTGATACATAAGAAAACTAATTTAAGATGCAAAATTCCATTATTCTAAAATGAAATTATACTAATTATGCAACAAATGATTAAAAACATGAAAGAATTGAGACTAGAATTGACTATAGTTTAGATACTCTCAAATTGCTCCTCCCAAATGAATAAATTGAAGTCCATAATATAGAAGAACCTGGAAAGAGGATGAAGAGTTTCTTGGAAAGAAACAGCTGACTCTTCATCTCCATGGAGGAAGGTGAGACAAAATTGAAAGATTTATTTAATTAAATGAAGGAACTAATGCCACATGAGTGACTTTTCACATGGAATTATGGAATTCTTTTTTTGAGGATAATCCATTCAAATAATTAAATAACTATTCAATTCCTTTTGATGTGTATTAGCTAAAGGGGGTGGAATTAATTTAATTTAAAAGCACTTAGGACTTTAGAATAAATTAATTAATCATAGGGATTTTTTAGCTAATAAACTTTGAAAAATTAGGAATTAAATATAGTGTGAGATTTATACAGATTCAGGTTTTTTGCATTTGAGACTAAGTCAATTAAATTCAATTAGGATGAGAATTTTCCTAGTACAATAGGACTTTAGTGATGAGAAAATGCACCAAAATTGATTAGAATTGTAAGGTGCCAATTTTGGGGTGTTGCATTTTGCCCCTCTTTGAATTGATGTGTAAGCAGTGCATTGATTCAAAGAATAGTCTGATGTGACAGATGAAGATTTTGGGAATCTAGGTTAGGTTACAAAGACACCGATCAGATCGAGAAGTAGAACCATCTTCAGAATGAAGTATGATTTTATGAAGTCTAAGATTGTGAAGACAACGGTCCAAATATCAATTGAGAGAAGATCAGAATCGGGGTTAGATTGCCCCAATGTCTGCTGATAGCTGATGAAGATTTAGAACTATCTCTAGAATCAAGGTTAGATTGCCCCAATACGAAGGTTAGCCCTCCGAGATCTGGGTTAGGTTTCCCAGATAACGGTCTAAAGAGATTTTGAGAGCCATCTTCAGAATGAAGCATGTCTTTTAAGAATTAGGGTTAGATTGCCCCAATACCCAATGAGATTTCAAGAATCATCTCCAAAATGAAACTTGATCCTTGCGGATCTGAGTTAGATTGATCAGACACCTAGAAAGATAGATGACAAGATGATAAGATGCGAGGCATCAAGATGCCCCTAGAGATTCAAGATCATGGAATATCCAATTTTGATCATAAGGTATGAAAAATTTAATATGCCCCAAGTGATGAGATTCCCCTAGCGATGGGGACTTTTGATTCAGATCAGACTTATTCAAGAATGAAGAGAAAATATTTAATGACGCAATCATCCTGCCCCCTCAGGAGTGAAATCGAAAGATGACACCATAGAAAGATGATTGACAACAAAAGATTGCAGATAGAAGAAAGATTGAAGATCCAGAGACATTCAAAGATAGATCAAGAGAAGGAAGAATCAATTTAGAGTGATCGAGAGGTCCTATTGACTAGGTTTGATCATAGTTGACCAAGTTTGACCAGAATTGACTTTGATGAAAAGATTGCAGAAGCTGAGAAAATGACGACGAGAGATGATTCTGACAATAAAGCAACGTTAAAAAGTTGACTACACAAGTGTTGAAGCGCAATGGTCCCAAAATTTTAAAATTCAATTTTGAGCTACTTAGGAGTGTCAGATTTCAATTTTGATCACAAAAATGGATTCAGAATAGTCGATTTTGCCAAGGGTGCAATTTTTGCAGAAAACAAAGCACTTTTGAAAATTAGGTCAAAAGCTATATAAGGCCCGGAGGGGTCATTTTCAAATCATTATTCACTTTTGACTTTAGAGATGGCGAGAGTTCAAGCTGATATTGATAGCATTCCTATGTGTACCCATCGATTTGAGCAATCCCAATGACACGACCGACCACCGGAGTATGACGAACCTGTAAGTAATCAAAAAACCATCTTGCATTTCAAAATTTTATCACTTTTTAGATCTTTTTGGCATGTTTTTAATGCTTTTAAGTCTGTTTACATCTAATATCGTGCAAGGGAATAGTTTCCTTGTGCTAGCCAAGGTCGCCCTTCATGGGAGAAATTGGTTTTCTCATGTAGGTTAGGGCTTCCTCGCATGGGGTCCCTCCGCGAGCTCATGCGAGATGCTCGTGGATGTCACGCTAGATTTCTTTGCCAGTGATGAAATCTTGCATGAAGATAGATCCTATCTCGTGCGAAATAAAAATCTCACGCGGGAAAAGAGTTTCCTCACATGGGAATCCTTATTAGTGTAGAAAGTTGTCATCTTTTATGTCACAGATTCAGTCAGTTAGAATGCCTCAGAACTAGGTTTAGGATGCATCCATAGTTGCATTTGTTTTCATTGCTTTGAAAAAAACCATCATTGTTGAGGTATTGATCAAATTCATTGCTTGCTCCGCAGGTTGACTTTCCCGATATCGCATTCTGGTCTCATCATCCTATCATGGGTGAGTTTTTCTAGAGATTGACTAATGTTGAGGGTGCTCATCTTGACGAGCTAGGACTATTGTATCTTCATGATGCACCCAATATTCAGGTGAATCATAGTCTATTGGGTGCATTGGTCGAGTGTTTGCACTCAGAGATGAACACATTCCACTTTCCGTAGGGGAGATGATAGTCACCCCTGAGGATATCTATAGGATCCTGAGAGTACCATTCCACGGGGCTTGTTTGGAGTACGAAACCCAGCTGAGAGCAGGCACACTAGTGCTGAGAGCGATTTTCTAGGATGATTTGGTGATGGGTCGGGCCATCTCTTGGGAGGATCTGACGAGCAGGTATGGTGTTGATCATACATTGGCAGTTGTCTTGGTACTGTTCCTGAGCTGCTACCTGGTACTAGATCGAGGTCAGCACAGATTGGAGTATGACTGGGGGCATGCTAGAGAGGATGTTAGCTACACCAGTAGTGAGATTCAAATGGGGCAAGTGTATGCTCACACAGATGTATCATGAGATGCATGAGATAGTGTATTGGGGTGCATGGACCATGGCGGTCAGAGTTGTGGTTTTACAAATTTGGGCCTGGGAGCACCTTCCTATATGTCGGTCACTCTTTCATGATACTCGACAGACCTTGGAGCCATATATTTATAGATATGGAGGTCCTATGACTCAGCCAACACTGGGTAAGACGGATCAGTGGTGAGCTTAGCTGGATGACATGGAAGTAGTTATATGGAAGCCATGGATAACTACTGAGGTTTGGGATGATGCGCGGCATGAGTTTCCACATATGTTCTGCTCACATCCTTTGATCGGGTGCACCATCACCATTATAGAGCGCTTCCTACTCACATGGGTCCTACGACAGTTTGGGAGACCTCAGGATGTCTCTTAGGAGTATTGTACCTATTCTTGAATTATGAATGAGACAAAGAAGGGTTGGCAAAGATAATTAGACTGAGGCAGGAGCATGATAGACGCTCGGGTACCACCAGCTAGGTGGGACTACTTGGCAGGGGTGAAAAATGCACGGATGACACCTGCATACAGGGATCATATTTTAGCGCACCCTTTCCCTAGATTTACAGATCCTATGGGCATGGGTCCACCTGTACAGTAGGTGGTACAGCTACCACTACAACAGTAGGCACAACAGCCACCTCCTCAGCAGGCACAACAGCTACCTCCTTAGCAGGCACAACAGCCACCTCCTCAACAAAGAGCATAGCCATAGCCAAGGACTATGCAGATTCATATTCCCTTTAGACCTATGGGATTAGACATAGGTTTAGGGAGAAGTGGGGCTTAGGAGAGATCTACCGATTAGGGAGAGGATACCATTATGGCCAATACTGTTACGGCTAATCCACCGACAGGAGGATAGGTAGCACAGCTACAGGAGGCTCTCAGGAGGAGCCAAGAGAGAGTGAGATAGGCATAGAGGGAGTAAGATAATTTCCACACATAGGTGATCATCTAGGAGACTAGAGTGGCTGATTAGGATTGAGAGATCTGAGGTTTACAGGAGGCATTAGCCAGAGCGCAGATAGAGGTGAGATATGAGGTTGCTCAGTCAACTTATTATTACATTGCATACATGATCGTTGTTCTTGTGGCAGTAGACTAGGTTGCACCATTTTCAAAGTATGCTGGGGCATGAGACGCTCCATAGGCACTACCACAAGCACCTCCACAAACACCTCCACAGCAGTAGGGCATGCACCTCCTCCACCTCCTCTGGGTGGGAGTGGCTAGATGAGACATATTGATATACATTTGTACCACCATTTTGATATACTGTGCTCGAGTAGCACCCTTGTACACTTGATCGATTGATATATATATATATATATATATATATATATATATATATGAGCTTGATTTTGGAATCATTGTACTTGTTCATATATTGCTTTAAATTTGCATGTCTTGTGAGATGTTTCATATATGATTAGATGTATAGATTAGAAATGTATGCCATGGATGAATATGCAAATGTTTATGCACATGTTTTATTAATGTATAAATGAATGTAATGCGATGATAGATGTTAGATGGATAAATGCTATGTATGATTGGATTTATGCTTATAATAGATGCACATGTTTATGGATATGTAAATGCAAATGAATGTATGGAAATGCACTTTCATAATGAATGCAATGGTACTAATCATCTCATGCAGGATGTTGCAATATATGATATGTACTAACCAAAAGAATACGAATGAAGATCGAGAGCAAGGACCAGATGCTTGTGTAGTCAAGAGGAATCTAGGATGAAAGATGAGGACCTTCAAAGAATGAGAAGCCAAAGAAGAGAGCACCAAAACTATCGCTATGCAAGCTTAAAATGTGAATGCAAGCCTAAACTAAATGCAACCCTAGGACTTGGTTGTTGGACTCATCACATAATTATCATCATCGAGTATTTTTGGAACATCAAAGTCAATACAATCCTTACTGGTGCCACTGCGACCTTAAGGATATGAATATGAATTTCATTGGATAAAATGTAGGAAATGAACACAAGCACCAGGGCACAAAAGCCAAGATGACCTGAACATTGTTTCTAGTTTGATATAGTAAGAGTACACAAGTAAAAAAATAGAGAAATAATAGTTAAGTAGATAGCACCAACCTCGCCATGGCATACAAATAAACATGATCAAGGTATGTGAAGATTTTCCACCTTAGTGCAGGAGCTCTTATCACATACACCATGTTTATTTAATGTTGTCGGATCATCGAGACTACACCAACAAGCAGTAGACAAAAGAAAATATCAATGAAAACCATGAGAATAGACAACATACAAAGAAATATTCAATCATAGCTCAGCATGTTTCAAAGTTTACAAATGCATCTATGTTTAGGGTGTTGAAAAACACCATTGTGCTTGTGAGTGCATTGTGTTTGATTGCTATCGAGAGATGTTTACGTTGGCCATACTCGATGTGTGTTGAAAAACATAGATGTGTCCAAAGAGAGTGTTGAAAAATGCTATTTGATTGGGGTGTTGAGAAATACTAGTTTGTGCCAGTAGATAGTTGTCCTTTAGAACTAACAAGATTATTGACTCGAGTGTAAATTAAAGATGTGATAAAAGTGGGGAGCCATGCCCCCAAGTGATGAATGTTGATGACTGAAAAGACTCAAAGTCAGGATCAATGTTGAATATGCAGATAGCGAGATGATGAATCTCAATAGTACAACAACAGTAGGCGGATACAGTGAGAATCACCGGCGACTGACGCAAGAAAGATTCTCAAGTACAAATATTAGCATGAGTTCTAGGCATTAGTAGGTAGACACAGTGAGAACCACTGATGATTGATGTGAAAGAGAGTCTCAAGGAGAGATAAAGTGCTACAAAGAATCAGTAGGCAGATGCAGTGAGATCCACTAGTGACCAATGAAAGAGGAGAGAGATTCAAAAAGATAGGACAATGCCCCCTAGACCAGGAAGATGCCCCCGAGTGTGACCTATTTTAATCCATGTGAAGTCGAGAAAAATCTTGAAAATCAGTGAGAGTGAATGCATGAGGGAGAAAACTAAAGCAGGAAAGCAAACTAAAGCAGGAAAGTAGGAGAGCAAACTAAAGCAGGAAAGCGGGAGAATTTTATAATTTTTTAGAAATTTTGCAATTTTTAGATTTTTAGAGATTTTGTAATTTTTAGATATTTAGAGATTAATCGATCTCAAGAAAGATCACAATGGTGTGCCCCAATGTCTAGCAAGGTGTAGGACATTATAGATGGATTAGAAATCTAATGTATGAGATGAATAGGCAATGATGGATGAAGAGGGTGAATGCGACCCTTAAGGATAGTCTCTTCAAGATTACCCAAGCTAGTGAGAAAAGGAATATAGCAATGTAGGATCATGTTGTGGTGTTGGATAACATATAGGATAATGACCTGATGCCATGAAAGCATGTGGTCCAAAAGAATGGACATGTCAAGAAACTTCTAAGAACTTGTTTTTCAATTTTGATCAAGACCAAGGGGTCAATTCCATAGGATAGGATATAGCTATGATCAGGATAAAGGTTGATGGAGGTATAAGTGCATGTTTTGGTTTATGATAGGAATGCACAGAGATAGGAAGGATAGGCTTGGGATAAGCAAGATCACGATAGGGTACCATGCATGAGAGCCAGTAAATAGGCTGATGGAAGGGATCATGAATGTCAAGATATATGATGCTCATGGATAAGCTCAACCTTGTCAAGATCAGTAGAAGGAACATGGATGTTCACGAGCTAGCTGGATGTAAGATATGATGATAGAAGATGACATGGAAGGAACTTTCCCCCAAGTGAAGAGTGCAACTAGGAGGAATTACGCATAATGCCTATTTTCCAGGTTTTCATCATGGTACTTATCCAAGGCACCACAAGAAGTGGTTTTCACCATAGGATAGATTGATTTATCTTTACTTTTTCTACCAAGGTTCCTGTTTACCAGGTTTTCACCAAGGCACTTTTTTTTCTACTTTTTTTGACTTTTTGACCTTTTGACTTTTTGACTTTTTGATTTATGGAGGAACTTAAGCTTCTTGCTCTTTGGATAGTGCTCTTCTGAAAGATATGCTATAATAGGCCAAGGCCATTGAAAGTATGCTCAAAGATGTTGATAGGGTGATGAAATGGAGGATAAGGAAGATGTAAGCCAAGATTTTATGCAATGGATTGGATGAGAGAAAAAGAAGGAATGTAAGGACCCAATATGGAAGGATAGTAGGTGACAAGATCAACATTGACACACCCCTTGAAGGGTAGTGGACAAATGGAGGAAAAGTGGATGGAATAGCTTGAGACATTGATAGATGAGTGGATATGGATCTTGGTACATGAGGACCCAAGATGGAGTCAAAAGATGGGAGATGTTTAGATGGAGATGAAGTGTAAGACTTTGGAAGCTTGGATGCCAACTATGATTTTTCCTTTTGGTGCAAGTCTTTTAAGAGAGACTTGGGAATCCACATACCTTTTGCTTTTATTTTTGTATCCAAGTCCTTGAGAAGAGACTTGGGAATCCATATAGAATTTGATTTTCTATTTGTATCAGATGATTTAGAATGTAATTTTTTCATAATGGATTTAGGAACCCATATTTTCTTTGATTTGGCTCTTTGCTCAGTGGACCTTTGTGGTCTCTTGAATATTTCCTTTTTATTTGTAGTCACATGTCGATTAGATGGGACATATTTCTCTTCATATGTAAGTGGATTCTTATATTTCTAATTTCTTCATTGCACATCCAAATTGCTTCCAAAAGACTTAGGAATTATGGATGAATAGGGCTGATATGACTAGTTCATATGGAGGGGTTGATAGGGAGATTTCAAAGATGCATGTCTTTTTTGATCTTGATAGGAGATGGGATAACTGGATGACAAGCTAGTACTGATAGGCATGGTAGATGGAGGGACATAAGGACCCAATATAGAAGGAAGGTGTGATGGTTTTAGCTTTGGGATGTACGGACCAAGGATGGATTTGGAAGATGGAGAAGACTGGTGCTTAAGTTTGAATGGAGGGATATAAAGTATGGAGGGGATATCAACATCTTTAGAGTGAGCTGCATGACCAAGGCTCTTCTCTTTTGAATTCACCTTTATTTCAATAGGTGCATAAGTAACTTTGATAGGAGCAGCTGAAGCTTGAGAGGATTTATTTTTCTGCAAGGGATTTGGAGGAACAATTTTTTATTGAGGTGAATATGGAGGAGCATGAAAAGGAGACGAAGGGATGCTCTGATCTTGACAAGGATCTTTAGATGGTGTAAAAAGGGTACTTTTCTCTTGATTTTCAATAGGTTCATTAGAGATGGTGGAAATGATATCTTGATCTTGCTTGGGAGATGGATAAGATATAGGAGATGTAAGAGTTTCTTCTGGGGAGAAATGGAATGGGATGGAAGGATCATCACGAGACTCTTGAGATGTGTGACTTTGGTCAACTATTAGATAAAGATGGATGGTGTCTTGATCTTGATCATTACTGATATATGTTTCTTCACATTGTGGATTATCCTATTGACATGGAGCCACTTCTATGGATGAGGTAGGAGTATTGGTCTGTATGAAGGATTCTTGATAGGTTGATGGAGTATCATTTTGAGTAGGCATGATAAGTGTTGAAGTACATGGAAGCTTGGGGTCTATGATCTTTGAAGCCTGAGAAGGACTTGCATTCGTATGTGGATTAGCTTGGATCTCTTATAGAGGTAGTCCTTGAGGGTAGACATAGTCATCATTAGGTTCAGTTTTTGATAGAGATGATGAAGCTTTAGGAGATGGAGGAATGGTGGAAGAAGTAGATGTGGTATGGAAACCATTTCTAGACATGGATTTTTGATATTGATCCTACTTGAGATTAGTATCTTCACTAGATGATTCATTAGGATTTTCCACTTCGATTATTCCATCATCTATGAGATCTTGGATTTTATGTTTCAACTCCATGCAAGATGAAGTTTTATGCTTATTGCTTCAATGATATGCACAATAGGGACTCAAGAATCTAAATCTATATGATGTGGCTTGAGGTAATGTGATGAGATTATGCTCAAGAATTTTTGTCAATGCAGATTCATAAGATTGTCCCAAAGGAGTAAAGATTCTCTCTGAAGGATAATTAGACACTTCTTTACTTGAAATATCCTTCTTTTGCGGATAGAAAAGGATTTCATCTGATGTTTTCATAGCTTCCTCTACATTCTCTTGATCAAAGTTGGGATTGTCATAAAATTGTTCTTGATCAAAGTTGGGATTGTCATCAAATTATTCTTGATCAAAGTTGGGATTGTCATCAAATTGTTCTTAATCAAAGATGGGATTGTCATACCAAGATTTATCCATGTTGGAAGAAAGTGGAGAGATGTGAGAATCATGATCAAATAGAAAAGGATAAGTTGAGCTTAAGGAGGATTCATCGAATGGAGTATCCTTTTTCTTCTTTAATCCTTGGAGTTCAGATTCCAAAGTTTGAAATTGTTTTAATAAAGTTGCCCTAAGAATCTCTTCTTCACTTTTAGACATTGTAAGATTGATTTGATATGCTTTCTTGGAATATTGAAGAGAAGGTAAAATGAATCGATTGATTGACTGACAAGTATTGAAGTGATATCTAAAGTGCTAACTAAGTCCAAGATTAAAGGACAAGGGAGATAATGTCCAGCTGAGATAGAGATAGCAATGACTCTAATCTTGAGTCAAGGTTGACGAACCTAATTTTACAACTTGGGATAAGGATAGTGTAGACAAAGATGATAAGGTTGAAATAGATAATGGGTCACTTGGACTAGCATAACAAAGTTGGGTTTTGAAATAGCGACAAGTCAAACTATCAATAGATTGCAGTAAAAGACATACTAGTAGCAATGTTGATGAGAACACAGATTTTGTGAAAATTCAGACAGAACCTTCATAGAAGAATAGAAATTTGGACATCAAGTTGATAGATTGCAGAGTTTTGATAGAAGGTGCAGAAACTTGGACAATATTTTGACAGTCAACACCTAGAAGTGCAGATTTGGAATTGTTGGTCATTTTGATGTTCAATTTGAATGTTTGAGATGTTTGTTTGTTTTGATGCTTCACCCACACAAGACACATAAAGTAGGATGTTTGTAGTACCAGAACAGACACATCACAATCCTAGGATAGACAAGGCAGTATCTGTTGAATCCCCACTTGAACCAAAGTTCAACTATGCTTACTCATAGCGAACAACTTAGAAGCTTGGAGGCATGGAATCCTCCTTACATGTGCACTCACTTCTCATGCACACCAAGCTTCAAACCCCAAAGGAATTGCTTCCCAAAGGGCTGTTGTCTCTACTAAGAGCTTTAAAAGTGCGGGGCATCTTAGTCACTCTCTGACCTTCCACGCCAACAGATAGAGGGTTTTTTGGAAACTAGAACAACATTTTGTAGTAAGGACATCCATTCAGGTGGTTGTGATCAAGTCATTTTCCCAGTTAAAGGAGCTCTCCCAATCCTTTCAAAGCTAGGTTTTCACCTTAAAATGTAGGAAATTTAATGCACCACTAGGGTACTATAGGAGATTTTGGTTACCACAATGAATTCACACCTGTCCATTATGAGATTAATCAAAATCACATTTTTTATATACCGGTTTGGAAGGGCTTGGCTTTAGCCTGTTACTGGTTGGGAAATCCACTCTCACTGGCTCTATTAAAGCACTTAGGAGGTAGCCACTCTAGGAGAATCATATGAATTTATCTTACACCCAAGATCCATAAAGGCGAGGGGAGAGGATATGTTCATATAGTTCTTGGAATTACAAACTCGAAAACACTTCAATCACGCAAGACATATTCATCACCGAGATAACTCTCCTCCAACCAATTCAAAAGCATTTGGGTTTCTGATTCTCTCAAAGAGAGAAGAGAATAATCCCCTAAAAAGTGAACATGCTAAAGGTTTTTTAACTTTCCTTTCTTCCCTAGGTCTCCATCATGCTAGCAATGTCTGGGTCTTAGATTTATCCATGGGAATCACTTCCATGTAATGAAGAGCCTATTCCCCTATTTTTCTATCAAGATTCCCAAGAAATTTTAACAAGGCCCTATTTATACTATGTGATGAAAGCAATAAAAAAGCACAACATTTTTTAGAATGATCTTTGACAACCATACTATAAGAAAACCATTAGCAAGTATATGTCTTCGTCAAGAAACCTGCAACCCACTGTTATGCTGTCAGAGAAATCAGAAAGATAAAAATAGCAGCATGTTAGAATAATAAAAAAAAATAGAAATAGTACTTGCAAAAACTGTGAAATTCTAGAGACTATCACCAAGTCTCACATGAGGAAGTACAATGCTCCGTGCGAGGAAGTACAAGGCTCCACGCGAGGAAGTGCAAGGCTTTGCGCGAGGAATTGCTAATGAAAGCACAATTTCATGTGGATATATGAGAAATTTCGCGTGAAACTTCACTGCAGAGCTGTATAGAAAAATGTTTGATTCCAAAGATTTAATTTTTGGGCGAGTATATGTGTATTTGTAGTCATTTTAAACCAAAATGACATTTCAGATGCAATGGCGGAGTCAGATTTGACTCAAAGTGAATGTAAAAATTGACATAAAATAGACTCGATAGAAAATATATAATATGAGGCCAGGAATTGAATATCCTACCCCACGGTGGGCGCCAAAATGTATGTGCTTGAAAGTGACCTCTAAACTAGGCACAAACACAACATGGTCATTTCTCAATCATCAAATTTGTGAAAATGAACATGAATTTTCCATTCCACAAATTTGATCGAATCGACCTGTTGCCTCCTATTTAGTTGGGGTTTTTCAATTAGTCTCAAAATGAGAGCCAAAAACCATGACCATTGCTAAAATGGAGGATTTTAAAGCATTATAAAAATTGAAATTGAAACTATTCTATGTGAGAAATGCCATTACAATCTAAGAATGAAAGTGCATATTTATTCTAAGAAGCTTGAAAGAAAAATAGAATTAAGCTATTTGATACATAAGAAAACTAATTTAAGATGTAAAATGCCATTATTCTAAAATGAAATTATACTAATTATGAAATAAATGATTGAAAACATGAAAGAATTGAGACTAGAATTGACTATAGTTTATTTACTCTCAAATTGCTCCTCCCAAATGAAGAAAATGAAGTCCATAATATAGAAGAATCTAGAAAGCGGATGAAGAGTTTCTTGGAAAGAAATGGCTGACTCTTCATCTCCATGGAGGAAGGTGAGACAAAATTGAAAGATTTATTTAATTAAATGAAAGAATTATTGCCACATGACTGACTTTTCACATGGAATTATGGAATTCTTTTTTTGAGGATAATCCATTCAAATAATTAAATAAATATTCAATTCCTTTTGATGTGTATTAGCTAAAGGGGGTGGAATTAATTTAATTTAAAAGTACTTATGACTTTAGAATTAAATTAATTAATCATAGGGATTTTTTAGCTAATAAACTTTGAAAATTTAGGAATTAAATATAGTGTGAGATTTATGTAGATTCAGGTTTTCTGCATTTGAGACTAAGTAAATTAAAGTCAATTAGGAAGAGAATTTTCCTAGTACAATAGGACTTTGATGATGAGAAAATGCACCAAAATTGATCAGAATTGTAAGGTGCCAATTTTAGGGTGTTACAAAGTGTGTCTGGTTTCAGTAAAAGATGACTCATATAAGACTGACCTATCTAGTTTTGAGCATATCCATCACTGTGTAAGATGATTGATAGGATTTGATTGATTTGATCAATTTGGATGGTTGATTAGGCTATGTCAGATGGACCCAATGCTGATTCACAAAGCTCATGATTATGACATTTGAGAGATTGACTTGGTCGCCAATTGCTTGTTAATAGATTGATAAAGTTGTGTCATATGGGCCCAATGCTGATTCGCAAAGCTCATGATTGTGACATTGAATAACTAGGCATGATTACCCTCTTGCGTGAACTGAGTTCACCAAAATGTACGCCTCCTCAATCGTGATTCTTGATTCCAAGATTTCCAAAGGCAGGGGTTAGTAGCAAAGGTTTACAATGATATAAATCCAATACCCAAGAACTACTAAAATGAATAACTTGAAATGTAACCAATAAAATGTAAAAGCAAAGAGAAGAAAACAAATTAATGCAAACCCCAAAGTGCTTGAAACTTCTATTGTCTCTCTCTACTCCTTCCAAAATGTTATTTTTGATGCTCATTATTGGTGTGGGCAGCGTCTATGACTTGAGAAGTGTCGAGAATTTGATACTTAAAATGTGTGCATGATCGCAAGATTGCTTGAATGCTAGAACCAATCTAACATAGTAATGGTGCACAAAAGCTTGAAATCCTGGATCCTTCAAATGGTTATGAAGGGTTTATTATATAGGAATTAAGGATAAAAATGAACGATCAAAATTGATCCCAGAGATAGGGAGGTGAATGGTTGAGATCAAAGGGAATTGGAGAAGCCATCAGTAAACTCCACCTCTTCAATTGGTTAAAAGGAGATAGAGTTTTGTTGACTAAAGAGCTAATTGTGAGTTACCTTTTTAAACTAAAGAGGTGGGTGGAGTTACCCATGTGAACTGGAGAGATGGGTGGAGTAACCCATGTGATTTGATTGGAGTTATCTCTTTGAAGATAAATGAATATTTAATTAATGTTTTCAACATGTGAGACAATTGAATTCTTTATTATTTAGAATTTATTTATTTGATGAAATTAAATTAATTTAATTGGAAGAATTTAATTAGTAAGTTTAAATATTTCAATTTCTAAATTTAATTAATTAATTAATGGTAATTAATCAATTAAGGTTAATTAATAAAATAAAATTAATTATTTAATTAATTTTGAAAATTTGATTAGAGGATTTGGGAATGAATTTAGAGGAAAATATATGATTAATTATTAGTGTTTTTAATGTAAAGTCGCAAGCCTGTCCATTTTAGGGTGTCTACAAAGACCTTTCTAGACCTATCTATGTTTAGGATTTTATGTGATATGTGCTTGACGAATATATATAAGTGATTTCTATACCTTCTTCTATTAAGGTTACTCAAAATAAATCATGTATTTATGTGGTGCTTCTAGGTGTTGATCATGATGTTGATGAATAGGGTAAGTTAATTGTCCCTATTGGTTATCTCTTTATGGTGTATGCTTTGATAATCAACCTAACCCTGATCATTGATAAGTATGGTGGATAGACCTAGATGAGGACATACCTCTTAGATACTTTGATGTATATATTTATGATTATTATTATCAGTGCATATAGATTTAGGACACAAATATATTTTGGTTATATGATTTGATTATGAAGACTAACCCAATGATCAAGATTCTAACCCTATTTATGATGATTCTACATGCATTATATGTATATATATCTGATGTGTTTTCATGACTTGGGACAAATTCATAGTTACTCACATAGCTGAGGTCCACATGATGTATCGATCCCAATCATCTTTCTGCAATGCTTTCCTTTATATGTGTTGGTACTCTCAAATTTGGCATAAATTTGGAGTGACCAATTTAAAATTTTCTTTAAGGCATGGTGAGTACCCCTAAAAATATTTTGATGATGATTACTTGAAGTGCAAGTGAAATATGACCCAATGATTTTTATGAGATACTGATTTGGGAACATATTAAAAACCTATCATGGGGTAGATGTAATGGGTCACAACTTTTAGTTATCGGTTTTGATAAGTTTTGAAGATAGTTTTTTAAGGGTGTTCACTTAAATCTGCATTTTGCATATTGCCTGATTATAGCAAATGGCCTATTATGCATGTTTTCATCTTTGAACTGATGGAGTTCCATGACCTAAGGATGGGTCTGAGGTGTTGGAGGCATGAGAGAGAAGCTTCATTTCCATTTTTAGACCCCCATGAGTTCATTTTCACAGTTTGCCAAAGTTATTCCATTTGCAATTAATTTTGATTCTCAGAATGTGAAAGTGCAGAATTCTGAATGCCCTACTTTAAAGTCTTGCAACTTGCACCCGATTGAATGGAATGGGTAATTGAAAGCTCCTCTATATTTTAGGAATGGTAATGTGATACCATGAATATTTTTAGGTCATGATGAATCCATTTGGGTAGTTTGCCAATCTGATTTCATTTGTAGTTTCTAACATATTAATGCAGATCAATTGCATAGTTTGGTTAGAGGCCCTGTTCGTGATGTTATAAGTGGAATATTGTGATTGGTCACATTAGGAAAATGGTTTCCCTATATTATAAACCAAATTTTCTCCAAGTTTGAAAAGTTTCAAGTCCTAAGGGTTTCATGTGCATGTTTTCCCAATTTCTTTTCATTTGCAGAAATCATATTAGAAATGGAAAAGAAATATGTAAAAAATGAAAAATACCAGGAAAGAATCTAAGCAAGTGAATGCATAAAATAAATATTACCATAAACAAGGAGAGAGAAAGCTCCAAGATTCAACATAAGAAGGCAAGATATTTGAAAGGGGAAAGCAAAGAAAACCCCTTGTGACATTATGAATGAGGCATGAAAAGCCTACGAAGAGGAGAGAGAGAGAGAGTGAATTGCTCATACAATAATTGAGAAGAGGAAAAAAACCACATTAGTCTAAGGAGAGAAGAAGAGACATCTCTTTAATAGAGATGTGAGAAAGGAGTTGCATGGTAACTCCCATATCTATGTATGCCACATTTCATAAAGTGTGTGCCACTTGTGCTATTTCCTCTT
>MU224569.1:656470-687934 GCA_018584345.1 Thuja plicata | reverse complement strand
TCAACATATCCAGACAAGAAGCTTTGATGAATATACAAAGACACAAAAGTATAACTTACAATAAAATTTCCACAAGACCAACAGGGACCTACTCTGGGCAGAGGAAAGGAACCCTTACAACTGAGAAAAGTAAGCCAGATATAGAAGAGAGAAGAACCCTAAAACTTCTGAGCAATTGACACATGTCTCCCTTCAAATCTAACCTACATTCATCTTTTCAAAAATATCTGACTGATTAGTCAATTTTTCAACTCCACTTGCCTGAGAAAACATCTGATATGTCTTTAAAATATCTCTTTCCTTTTCCCACTGAAAAGTTTCCAAATCTGATTTCATCTGTTGAAAATATCTCTGAAAATCTGTCACATTTCTCCTTAAAAATATCAGATTCATCCATTAAATTGTCATCAATACTCTTTAATGTCTGCAGACATTGCCTGTTCCTTTAGTCAATATTATCAGGCTTCTGGAAAGAAATCCAATCTTATTCCCCCTCTGATTCATAGATGAAACTTAACTCATGCATCTAGAACAAAATCTGAAATCTTTGCAACATATCCTGACACTTCTAACTGGCAAACACTGAATCACTATCTGCATCCATTATGAAATTAAATTTGAATTTACAATAGTTTCCTGGATACATCTGTCATGTTTGTCCTTAATGACCCCTGAGGAGAAAACTGAATACTAATTTTTTCCTCTGAGAGATGTGCAAAAATAATCTGCAGAAATGGATTCTTCGTCTCGAGCTGATTCTAACGATATACAATACTTGATATTTTGGACAAAAATCGAGCCCTGAACGATAATTAAAAATCAGGTCTCTGCTTGCAACCTTTTAACCTCTGTGAAAATCTCAGATTTATGCATATACTACCCAGAAATCAGTAGAAAATGACACGTGGCATGCTCTCATTCACTGTTACAAACTGTGCTTTACTCATTTTTTATCTCAGCTTCATCCGGCGACATCGCGACAAGCTCAGATTCTAAGTCGCGAGAAAATTTTACCTCATCAGTCATTTATGGGTGACCTAGCGACCTGCATCCAGCGGCTAACTTCATCTCGTGACCTGGCGACCAATGGTTTTCTCCCTGTCGTGACAGCTATTCCTGGCATCCGGCTACTTCGCGACTAACCGCTAGCGGTTAGTCGCCGAATCTGGGCGGTTATTTCTAGCATCGGGCGACTGGGTGACTAACTGCTAGTGGTCAGTCGCCAAGTCTCGGCAGTCTAGCGGTTAACTCTGATTTCTTTCCCGACTTGGTGACCATGGCTTTTGGCGACATCGTGACCATCCGGATCTGGCGACATCGCGACTGGGCACATCCGACGACTTCGCGACTTTCGTCAAAATTTACTTACCTGCATTTTTGGGCACAGAAACCGAGGCACTCAGATGAGGGCACACATGTGCAGATCCTTCTCTTTCATCTTCAAACTCTTATGTTTTCCTTTTTGCTTATAAACTCTTCAAGTTGCATTGGCCGGATGAATGTGGGACAATTTATCTTCAGTTTTTAAGCTATTTTTGAAATTTGTGGTAAAACACTATGTTTGGCCTATGTCTGCATTCCTCCAGCCCCTAAGAGCTTTCCCAAAGCCTCTGGGCTTCTTACTTACCTTGTATGCTAAGCATTTTTGTATATAATGGTGAAAAAAGACACTGCCCAGCCAATGTGGGACAAAGCGAATTCACTGTTTTTACTTTCCTGGGCTTTTCCATTAAAAACTGCTCACTGATGTCAATGCAATCTGGAAAATGAAGACCATGGATGGATTCCATGGGTAAAAAATCCCCTTGCTGTGGTTTTACATCTGCAAAATCTGCCTGGAAACTCTCAAAAAACATAAAACCTTTTCCAAAAAACCATCAAAAACTCCCTGTTTTTCATGTTTCTGAGTTTTTCACTAAGTTCTGCTAACTAATGTCTTTGTTTCTTTGCAAATGGACAGCATTATTGTGTTTTAATGCTTTGGGTGCCACTTCTTGTGGAGAAACATCTACAAAATCGCTTTAGAATCTCTGAAAAACTCAAAATCTCTCCCCAAAAACCATCGCAGCCTACTGTCTGGCAATCTCTGTTTACAATGTTTCATTTTTCCCCCATTACTTGTGCAAACATTCTACCCTTTGGTCATGCTTTGCACAAACTCTATGGAATCCATTCAGCATGGCATTTAACTCCAATAAACTGCGCATGGTGTTCATTCATTTGAAGATTTAAAAAAACAAAACAATCAAAAACAAAACATTGTGAAAACCATGGCTGGGAGAATGACACTACACCTGTCCATCCAACAGCTGGAAATACCTTGTGGACTGTGGCATATGCCTCTGTCAAATATTATTGTTGTGCTGACTAATAGCTGAGGAATTGATTAAAGACTGCCCCCCCAAAACCTTCATTATCTGCGCAAATGCTGTCATGAAAGTTACAATTTAAATGTGGTTAAAAACTGCAAATACCACCATTGATGTCTGCAATACTGTGATAGTGAATACAATCTTTTCAAACAGTTCCCTTTCTATTAATGGAGTATTCGATAATCCTTCTAATTTCTCATTGGTTTTGCTCTTTGATTGTCCAGGAGCTAAATCATCCAAGTTCGGAAGCACTTCACAGACAATCATTCAGAAGTCCATGCACCTCATTCACATAATCCACAACTTCCCCTTCTAATTTCTTATGATGTATGTAGTGTGGAAGATATTATGCAGACTATCTTAATTGTCATCAAATAAATGACTTCAAAATCTCCTTTGCAAATTTGAATCTTTAAATGGTAATTAGCTCCCACAACTGGCCTTAAAAATTCACGGAAACAAGTAATCAGACCTCGTGACCTGGATAAATAGTTCATTGATGTCCATTGAATACATATCTAGAAGTATTTCACCAAACTCATCTTCAGGCACTAGTTATTACAGTGCAAACTTAGCCTTCCAGAAGACTACACGAGTACAACTACGGAATCACCATAAATCCCCTTCTTATCGACCATTGCAAAATGAGTAAAACACATTCGGGAACCTTGCCATGAAGTCAGATAGTACATTTCTATGCAATGAACATGATGCCTTGATTTGTTCCTGAAAACATCCTTCAGACATAAAACTATCATTTCCCAAAAATGACCATTTCTTTTCCGCACTGCAAACATATTGTCAAAAATGATTTTTAATCGCCGTGATTGATTTTAAAAGACTGACAAATGGATTAATGGGGGGCTCAAATCCGAACCGGAGGTAGTGTGTCAGCTTTACAAGACAATGAAAAAAGAAATTTGTCAAAAGAACCAACTGGCCAAAAGTTATTCACTGGCAAAGTAGGGCATTTGGTAAACTTAACTCTTTTCCGCACTACAAATTGAACAAACTGTCTCTAAAGAATGAATTCATAGGGTCATCAAAAAGATCTTTCAGAAACCCAACCTCTGGAGCCTGAAAGAATGTCATATGTGGAACATGACCCCTCAATTACCTTCCTCTGAAAAGAAACTTCTGAACTGATACCAATCCGCAAAAATAGCACCTTTACACTTTCTGAACCAAAACCTAATAGATATGCAGAAATCGGGTTCAGAATCGGCAAAGAAAAGTGATCAACCAGATTGGTCAAGGCTTGGGAATCTTCAAAGGAGTTCATTCCTAGGTCTATAATGCAAATCCATATTCAATTATTTCTGACCTTGAACTGGGTGCAAATGGGGAAAGGACAAAGTATGTCATTTAAAACTGGATTCTGGATTTCAGTGAAACTCAATAAATTTGACACGGAAAGGCTCTGGCAATGTGGACAAATGGATTGGTAGGAGTCTGTAAATCTTTAGGTAGGTACAATCCTATGTTTTCAATACGAGGGACAAGCCAATTATCCAAAATTTTCACCCGGGTATAGACTTTCAAAAGCTCAAAGTAGGTCACTTACCAATTCTGAACCTGAATACACTGGAAATCAGATTTTCACTTATCAGAATGGTTCTTGAAAACTTGTCATCTGATCTCATAAAGATCTGCAGATGGGAACATACGGAGTGTGTGACTACTGGGACACAGTGCGAAAGGAATTTTCTTAATTGGATCAACTGGTCAAAAGTTATAACATGTCAAACTGGGCTATTCAGATTTCTAGATAGGACAAAAATGCAGACAGTTCATGAACAACCAACTTTGGGAAGTATGAAAACTTATCAAACGGATTCAAAATGACCTGAGGTTTAACACATAAGTTCTCTGATATGCATGGAATACATTCCCAAAGTGGTGAACTATGAAACTCAACAGGGTGTAAGATACTCAGAAGCAAAGTAGGCTCCGGACAGCAAATCGACACATTGGCAAAATGCAGAATTAGGTGACCCCCTCAAAATGACTACTCCCTAAACATGTCAGAATTGGAAATCAAGAGATGGGACCCACTGCATACATCAAATGAAAGGAATTAAAGCCTCTTCCAAATTTTTAACTCATAAAAATCATCCGTACACCTTTTTCAATCACTGGCACTGAGCCTTCTCACACAAATTTTTCAAGGGTACCACTTTTGCTTGACTGAAAATTTTAACATGGGCACTCCAAATTTGTTCCAAATTTAGGAGTACCAACAGTATTGATATGGATTTATTGTGTTTATGGCTTGGAATCTCTGATAGAAGTTGATTGTTGTATTTCTGAATTTGGTTAAAGGGGATTTCCCAATGGATTAAGCATTGATCATTGAGTAGTATCTTCTGTATTGATGCATATCTGGTTAATTATTGGCTATGCTCTGCATTTAAAGAAATAAACTATGAATATCTGAAGGTTTTATGTGTTTTGTGGTTTTACTAATCTCCTGCTTCACTTCAAGGTCGATGTTCAATGGGTGATTAGCCAGTCACCTACTATCTCCCAGTCATGTTGAAGCCTTTGTGAGATTGTTATTGATTAATGCCTAACAAAGTATTGAAGGCATTGAAGGGTGTCACCCCCTTGGTTTTGTAGAACCTAAAGCGTAGAAGGATGGATTTTCATCCTTGTTAATTGGTCCTTATCAGTCTTGGTTGAATACTAGGAGTTGGCTACTCTGTAAAATCTATCATAAAATGAAAAGGTTGATGTTCAATACTCACAGCATAAAAAAGAACCAACAAAATGGAGACTCTACTGGGGAAAGAGAGGAAAAAGTATTGAAAAACCTTTTGAAGAGTCTTTGGTTTTATTATTGTCATAAATAATTCATGTTTATCAAGTTGAGCTAGACTCCTAACCTGTTTGTTTATAAATGTAGTCATTTCTACCATATCCATTTGAGGACAGAGTTATAAAATTTTGTAAATTGGAAAGTTCTTCAGATCCTAATTGTTAGCCCTGTTGTCACAAGAATTCTGAATGTCTTCTTTATGAAAGAAATGTGTCAAATCCAATTGACTTGCTGAAAGTTTGCTATCTTTATTTGAATCCCAACCTGCTTGTGTTATAGTTATATTCTATATATTCTCATAGTAGAGAGTGGTGACTCTGAAAGATCTCTGAACCAGTGTGCATTTTAATGTTGAAATTTTGATGATAAGTTGGAAACACTTGCAGCAAGGATCTATTAGATGCTTAAAAGATTCAGTGGTTGATTGAAAAAATCAAAAATAAATTTAGAAGGATAGAAGCAAAAGAATTTTTCCAGGTATTCCTCAAAGTTTAATGAGATATATTTGTTTCCTTACTAGGTGAATAAGTCACTAGAGAAAAGGAAAGTGAATGTAAAAGTTTCCTATACTTCTTGTTACAAATCTTAGTTATCAAAATTAGAGGTGTGATGTTATGTGAAATGATTGCATAGTTGGATGAAATCTTTGTGAGTAAGAAGATATGTTGTTAATAAATTGTGCAATGGAGATTCCAAATTTAGTAGATCAGGATATGCTGCATAGATCTAAATTTTTTCAAGTAGATCTTGAAGAAATCCAAAAGGATATTGCATTATTTAAATAGAGAATACAAGACCAAGCTATCTTGTTTTTGAAAAGACATGTAGGAGAGATAAATGAAGAATCCATACATGTGTTTTATGAAAAGTTTTCCGATGCATATGATAAGCTGTCAGAAGGGATTGAACTTCAAGAGTCTACATATTTTCATTTGTTCTTAGAACTTTGCACGCCTAAGTCAGTAAATTGGTCTGCATCATGTAGAGAGGAAGGCATTGAAGTGGTTAAGAAATGGATATATGAGTTTGAAGAATCTGAATTTGAAAGTAGTGATAATGCTAAATCTAGTTGTGCAGACAATGCTGACTATGATGCTGATAGTGAAGTAGATGAATATCAAGATGTCAAAGATGAAAATCTAGTTGCAGATGCTTCTGTTGGATTTGAAAAATCATTTTATTATCAACATGGAAAGGTAGACCTCTATTCTCAGTTTAGGGAAGAGTCTTGTGATCAGCAAGAGAATGGTTATTATGTGGATGAGAGTGGTTGTGATGACTCTTTTTCCCAAGATGATGTGAGTTAAGAGGTTGCATTCCTTGTGTTAAATGAACAAGATATTTGCAATAGTAAAGGAGAGGTTAAAGCCAATGAAAAAGAAGTCCAAAGTTCATTGAGCAGAGAAGAAATATCAGAACTACTAGCTGCTGATTTTCAGAGGTATGCATCAAATGTAGACCCTACTTTGCAATGCCCGGTTGATATATTCTTTGATAATGAAGACATGCAAGTGGATGAAAAGTATGAAACCTATGTTGATTTTCTTTTTCTTACTTCCGAGGCAAGCAATGTGCAAGATGGAAATGCATATGATTGTGAGAAATTGGATTATGTCAAATATGATGAGTATGATGACTCATATACTATTTTAGATTCATATTTTGATCAGTTTGATGTGGATGATTCTTGTGTACATCAAAATGCTGATTACTCCCTTGAGGAGAGTGAGATATCTACATGTGTGTTTTCAGATTTGCCAATGACAAATGAATTTTTATTTGATGATACATTTTCAGATTTAGAGGATGCTTGTAAAGGCTCTGATCAGCAAGCTATCTCCACTCTAATGCAATCAAATTTTTGTGTGAAAGAGTTTAATCCTAGTTTGCAAGTCACTATTTTAAATGAAGCTTATGTTTTGGTGCAAACTAGTGTTCATGATGAGTTTGTTTCTAGCCATGAAGAGGAGCTGGAATGTTTTCCTTTTCATCTTGTCAGCGATGATCAAGGGTTTGATGATTTTACATCACAAAGTAATCAGCATTTGTAGTATTGTGTTGATTTCCAAGTATTCAGGGATAATGATTATGTTGATGGTTTTTACTATGATACACTGATAAGAAGTTGCAACATGATTGATCAAGCATATGATAGTGGTAATTTCAGCTTACCTCTAATCCATGGAAATAAGAATTAAGTTTTTGATAGGAGTAAGCAGTAAGTTCAGTTTGGTGATTGTTGCAATTTGCAAATATTGGACATGTTGTAAAGGCACTTTGCTTTCAGTTGTGTGTTAGGTGTTTTGTGTTTTCAATAAGGAGCCCAGTTTTTGGAAAGTTGAAAGAGAAGTCTAATTTTTGAGTGGTCTACTCAACCAAGTGATTCTGAATTCTCTATGTGCCCACAAGGGGAACGTCTCCCTAGATAGAGCCATTGTTGGTACTCTCAAATTTGGCATAAATTTGGAGTGACCAATTCAAAATTTTCTCTAAGGCACGATGAGTACCCCTGAAAACTTTTTGATGATGCTTACTTGAAGTGCAAGTGAAATATGACCCGATGATTTTTATGAGATACTGATTTGGAAACATGTGAAAAACCTACCATGGGGTAAATCTAATGGGTCACAACTTTCAGTTATCAATTTTGATGAGTTTTGGAGATAGTTGTTTAAGGGTGTTCACTTAAATCTACATTCTGCATATTGCCTAAGTATAGCAAATGGCCTATTATGCATGTTTGCATCTTTGACCTGATGGAGTTCCATGACCTAAGGATGGGTTTGAGGGGTTGGAGGAATGAGAGAGAAGTTCCATTTCCATTTTTAGACCCCCATGAGTTCATTTGCATAGTTTTCCAAAGTCATAACGTTTGCAATTAATTCTGATTCTCAGAATGTAAAAGTGCAGAATTTTGAATGCCCTACTTTGAAGTCTTGCAACTTGTACCCAATTGAATGGAATGGATAATTGAAATATCCCCTATATTGTAGGCATGGGAATGTAATACCATGAATATTTTCAGTTCATGATGAATCTGTTTGGGTAGTTTGCCAATCTGATTCAGTTTGCAGTTTCTAACATATTAATGTAGATCAATTGCACAGTTTGGCTAGAGGCCCTATTCGTGATGTTATAAGTGGAATCTTGTGATTGGTCACATCAAAAAAATGGTTTCCCTATATTATAAACCAGATTTAATCAAATTTTTCAAATTTTCAGGTCCTAAGGGTTTCATGTGCATGTTTTCCCAATTTCTTTTCATTTGCAGAAATCATTATTTCTTGTGTTTTCCTTTTCTACAAATTCCAAGTGGCCCAGTTCAGAGGTTTGTCTTTTATGCCCAACTCTTAACATGGGGTTTATTTCAATATGTTGTAGGCATTTGAGGGAGTATCCATGTCCATTTTTATCCCCCCATGTTCTTGTTTGATCATTTTTCCAAAGCCTTTCCATTTGTAGTTTGTTAAGTTTCATTGAATGTGCAGAGTCCATATTTTAAGTGACCTATTTGGAGGTCTCCCAGTTTGTACCCGGTTCAAGGTAAAGAAGAATTGAGGGTTTTTCTATAGTTTAGGCCTAGGAGTGACTCTCCCTTAGGATTTTGGGATCTCGACCAATCCATCTAGGCACTTTCTTAAGCCATTTCCAAACGAGACTTCTGCATATTTAACTATTTTATTCCAGAATATTTCTAATAGGCTGACTTTGGTGTTTGTTGGTTTTCACCTTATGGTTTTCTGAGTGAGCTAATTGTGGATTCATTTTCCTTGTATGGGAATGAATAAATACCCAATATTCTAATTCATGAAAGTTTCAGTTGATGAGTTTTCAAAGTCAGTTTTGAAGGTGATTGTGCAGATTGGCGGTGCGGACAGAATTAGTTTTTTCAAGAGGCTATATTTGATCAGTGATATCTTTTGACTCAAATTTTCTTGTGCATTTCCTCTAGCACAAGTTCTCACATGTTGGGATTAAACCTGATTTTCTGATGGCATTTTCTTATGAAGTCTTCCAGTCAATTTTTGAAGCCCCTTCCAGATGCCAGTTGGTATTATTAGGCAGTCCTGCAGAGATGTGGAAAAAGAGAATGATGTGATTAAATCTTTGATGCACCTTGGTTTGTTATCATTGAGTGACTCCATTGTCGTATCATGAAGGTAGTTTGGAGTTTTAAGTGTTGGTCCTTTTTTTTATCTTCATGGATTGTTTCTCTTTTCAAGTGCAAAGTGCATTTAGCATGGTGTGCTTTTAAACCGAACATGCCATATTCCTCAAAATGTTATGCACATTTTTTCAATCGTATCAAGTGTGCACTATTTTGTAAAATTTTTTGAATTGCAAGTGGGGATTATTTCACATATTATGGAAGAAAAAGGAAAGGTATATAGATTTTTCCGTAGTCAATGCCAAAAGTCAAGGAGCTTGCATTATGTGATTGAAGGGATAGTGTTTTGTTCAAAACTGTCAGCACAGACCAAAATCTAGCACCAAATTTAAATTAATAGAATGTGTTTGAAATCCAAGAGTTCACACCTTGCTATGAAAGGGAGTTGTGTTTTAAACGAAAAAGCCAATGTTCATCAAGAAAACCCCCATGCAACAATGAAGGATTTTGAAATTTTTTTTTAAACATATATTAAATGCAATACAAAAACTATGAGTTGATGCTCATAATATCAAAGAAGCTGTAGAGAATAATTTGAGTTGTCTTGGCATAAATTACAAAGATTTTCTATGGATCCATTAGCCTGATCTTTATGTGCCACTCTTTGGCAAGTTCTTATATGATCCCTCAAAATGGAAGGAAAGCATACGATTTATTGAACAACTAAAGGCATTTCAATGACTCGAATCCTCAAAATGATTTACAGAAAATGAGTAGGGCCCATTGAATTGGCTAGTAGGAGGTGGTGAATGTTTATCATTTTGTTACCAGCAAGAGCGTTGAGGAAGAAATTCTAGAAAGGGCAAAGCAGAAGATGGTTATTGACCATTTAGTTATTCAGAAGCTCAACGCATAGGGTAGACTAGAGAAGAAAGCCAAAAACAAAAGGAAACTTCACAACATAAGACCATTCAAAAGCTACGCAGGATGGAAGTAAAAAAAAAACGCATCAAAAGGAAGGTCATGCATTGTGTAATGCAAGGAAGGAATGGACCCACGCCAAACACAAAATAGTTCAAAATAATAGCAATCTACAGGTGTAAAGAAATTAGTTCCACAACCTTTTCCAGCATATTGCCTGCGCTGGTTTTGATGGAGAGCTAGCGCATGTCAAAACAAGAGACCCCACACAACAGCAAGAGGAAAGAATTTTAAAACTTCAACGCATGGATTTGGTAAACAATTTGGCAGGTGTAAAGTCAATTATGGCTATGCAGAAGCATGTGGAAGCATACACAAAGTGGATTATATAAACAAGATTGCAGAGGGGAATTTGAAAGGATACAACTTTCAGGCAAATGTATTTGACAAATGTGTTGGGTTTGTGTTTTTGTAACTGGGTTTTGGGATTTGTCCCACATGTGCCAGGGTGATGTAAAGTTTGAATGTTTTTATAGTAAAGAGCTTAACATGTATTATGAAGTAAGAACCAAGAGCTCTTGGAGACCGCATGGGCTAGAGGGCTTAGTGCGCAATGGGGCCCATAAATTTTAACTCAAAAAGCAGAGAAGGCTTTAAAAACTTATAGGATTTAATCCCACATTCATCGTGAAAGGGGAAATATGGATGTTTAAAAGGTAAAGTTCTTAGTAAGAGATATGAAGAAGAAGCTAGAGGCTATGCACGTGGTGGGTGCATTGGGAAGCATGCCTAGTGGATGAAATCCAAATTTTGGTGGGACCCACAAGGTTGACATGGTAGACGAGTTTGCTTAAAAGACTGTGATTGGTGTGAATCTCGAGGTAGTTGAAATCAATGAATGACTTAATGGCTTAATAAGAAAGATGCAGGGATTTTAAGCATAAGCTATTAAGCCATGGCAACATGTGGCACCCCAGACACATGGCAAGATTCGGTGCACTACAGAGGCAACAAATCAGAGGATGCCACATGGTGGGCCAGTGTAGAGAAGGGTACATAGGTGGACCGGTGACTGAATCAGAGGATGCCACATGGGACATGGCAGGTGACACAGCGTGTATTGGACACATAGAGCCAATCAAAGGGTGCCACATGGTGCAATCTAGTGCACTCTAGATTAAAAGGGATTAATTTGAAATTTAAAATGATTTTATTTCAAAATAGAATAGGTTAAAGAACTTGCATGTTGAACTTAATCCTAGGGTCCACTTAATAGCTTAATGGTAAAGTGCTCAACATCTAACCATTAAGCCATTGAGTCTGATTGAAAAGTGTCACAAGCTGATTAAATCTGGTTGAAATAAGGATAAAAGATCAAATATGCAGATTTTTAAATAAAATGTCATCTTAATTCAATAGTTTAACTATTGAAAATACACAAATATTTCAAATCTATTGAAAAGGGTATGCATGAGAGGAAGAGTTTTATTTAATGGTTGAGGGGGGAAATCTTGTCCAAAATACCAAGTATCATATATTGCTGGAAAGGTCTCAAAATGAGGAATTTGTTTTTGCAATCCATTTTGATGCAAGATAAAATCAGTTTGAACAAAATGAAGAAACAATAGCTCAGATTAAATTTGGGAAAACAAAGAAGACATTTCTACTGATAAAATTAGATTTTTGAGCAGTTGTAAAAGGTTTAGTTCAAGATATTTGGGAGAAGGGATAGGTGTTGAAGGGAGGATGAATCTGATGGTTTTTCTATTTCTAGTTATGTAGATTTCTTCCATTGTTATAGGGTTCCAAATCCTGGTCTCCATAGTGAGTTGCAAAGTACTGGCTCTAGGGATGTCCAGTTATTTCATGGTTCCATTAGGGATATAGTTTGTTGATTGTACCATTTTTTTATTCAAATAGAATAGAATGTCATTGATCTTTGGTGGCTTATTGAAGCGGTATATTCTTGATTGCAAATTTGTGTACATTAATGTGATTCTTCACACTTAATATGAGAATTATAGATTTAAATCTCTCCTTGGTGTCAGTCTTGTGAAGTCTGAACTTTCTGATTCTTTACATAGAGTTTATCTATGTATGTGTTATCATCCTTCAGTTCTAATCTAGGATCAAATTAAATGATGTTGTAGATGTGACATAGTTTCATTAGGTTGTCTACAAGAGGATTTCTATAAGTAGTATTAATCTAGATTTATTGTGTTTATGACTTGGAATCTCTCACAGAAGTTTATTGTTGTATTTCTAATTTTGGTTAAAGGGGATTGCCTAATGGATAAAGCACTTATCATTGAGTAGTATCTTTTGTATTGATGCATATCTGGTTAAGTCTTGGCTATGCTCTACATTTAAAGAAATAAAATCCAAATATTTGAAGGTTTTATGTTGTTTGTGGTTGTACTAATCTCCTACTCCACTTCAAGGCCGATGTTCAATGGGTGATTAGTCGGTCACCTAGTATCTCTCGGTCATGTTGAAGCCTTTGTAAGATTCTTGCTGATTGATGCCAAATAGAGTATTGAAGGCATTGAAGGGTGTCCCCCCTTGGTTTTGCAGAACCTAAAGCGTAGAAGGATGGATCTACATCCTTTTTAATTGGTCCTTTTCAATCTTGGTTGAATACCAGGAGTTGGCTACTTTGTAAAATCTATCAAAAAATGAAAAGGTCATCGTTCAATAATCACAGTGTAAAAAAGAACCAACAATATGTATATCTATGCACATGTATTTCTACTTTATGATGTAGGCTTATAGGTGCTAGGCACCAACTTCACCTAGCTTCACAAATCTGAGCGAGCCTCAAAATCCTCAATCATTTTTGTTGTTACGGAGGTAGTACCAAGATCTCACAAGAATAAACCTACCTTAGTCCTTTTCTTTTGATCATTTGCACCTGGGTTGGGTACTCTTGATTTAGTTATGTATATGTTTTCCTTGGGATGATGGCAATTCATTTTTCTATCTGGATAGCTTTGTTGTGTTAAGTTGGTTTGTTCTTTCTCTTTTATGGACATTTGACCTTTAGGGCTTGATTTCTTTTAGATGTATGTGTATTGTGATTCTCTTTATGTTAGGAGTAAATTTGAGGTCTTGGTATGAGTGATCAATAAGGATAGTTTCTAAATGTGGTATTAAAATATTTGATAATGAATTAGTGTGAGTGTATTATATTAGTTATAAAAATAATGTCTATGTATGAAATAAATAGGTATATGTACGCATAGGCATATGGGTGCACATATATGCATATGTTTGTATATATACAAAGATAAGAATTAAATAATTATATGTTTTGTAATTTATTAAACAATATTATTATAAAGGCTATATGGAAATATTAAAGTAATTATTAATCATTAAATATTTACCTCGAGAGGAATTTATTTTTGGCTAGAGTAAACTAAGAGATAATAAATATATATAATTTTTTTTAAAGATAATCTACCTTAATCTTTTCTAAAGTAAATAAATGTTAATATTATCTTATTGTGCATGAATAACTAGCAACTAATGAATAATTTAACAATTAAGCTCTAAACTATTAACCAACCATTGGTTGCAAAAGGTTGCAACAATTGGAAATTTTCCCGTGTAACCACTCCTGTAAGATACTTATGGGAGGATGGTTACCGGGAGGAGGAGGAGGAGAAGATTTTTTAGAATAAAAATATAGAGAGGGAGTTAGAGGGAAAAACCTTGGGAATGATTTTCTCTGATATTTTTAGAACAAAAAATTTATGTGATTGGAGATTAGAGAATTGGATAGGAGAATCCAGGGAGAGAGAGCTATTATGTTGTGGTGGAGCCTCTTGATCTCGTTTGCATTGGATGGTATTGCATGGTTTGGAAATGTCTTGTATCATCTAGGCATTTATTCCTTCTACCTTCTTTGTAGGACTCTAGGTAGGATCCATACCTAAAAGAGACTTTTCCTTGTCAATGTGTATTGTGTGTGTGTAATGCATTTCTCTTTCTTCTGGTAGTGTAAAGAAAAAAAATGGGATTGATTTGGTTTATTATTATTATTAAGTTTATAAGGTGGAAATTTGATATGTGTGTGGAAAGATGAAAATGTTAGGGAAGGTAAGATTGTCCTCTTAGCCCCAAATTCACAAAGGAAAGATCCAAATTGATTAACCACAAGGAAATGATCAATGCACAAATGAATCAATCGATCAGAAACAAGAAGAAAGAGAAAAAAAACCTTACATTCCTATTTTAAGATGAGAGTGTGTTATATATCTGAAATGATAAAAACCTTAATTGAAATGAATTGAAGACAATTACTAACCTTAAAGTTTAGAAAATCTAGAAATTGTTCTTTTCTAGTGTCTGTATTGAGTTTCTAGAAATTCTGCAACTAGATCTAGAATAGAAAAATAGAGATGGAGAAAACCCATAAATATTTTTCTTTTCTAAGTTAGGTCAACCTTGACCCAAATACGGGGGAACAATTTTACCCCTTTATGTTGACCTTGACGTGCACAGCTCTGACGGAAAATCTGTTCGTGGATCCTGAAAGTTTGCTGAAAAGGGTATCCGAATATGCTCTGTAATTCATTGTTCCGTACCTGTGCCTGCAAGAAAAATTATTTTTTTTGTTGGGGGGAGGGGCTTTCCTTAGTCAAACCCTATTTTTTGAATTAACCTTAAAATATAATTAAAATTGTAGTAATAAACAAAGTAAACCGAACAATTCTCCTTGCTTATGTTGAAACCCTTATGGAGGATTCGAATCCTTAGATCCACAAGTATGGATGCTCCAAATTAATGTAGAATGTAGGATGTAGGATATAGGATGTCTCAAATCAATTTTCTTTAGATCTTCAACACCAATTTTGAATGGATCTTGAAATAGGAAGAAGCTTGCATGGATGTGGATGGAGAAATCTTCAACAAGAGGGCTCCATAGAGCTTGAATCCTTCAATGGCTACCATTGGATCTCCTTGATGAATTGGATGCTCGAATGCTTGAATGCTTGAATCCTCTAATGATTGAATGAGTAGATGATTTCTTCAATGGATTATGCATGGATGATCATGTTCTTTCATGTGTATGTCTTTTTATTGCTTCTTAGTGCTTAGAAAATGAGAGGAGAAAAAGGCTTCCTTATATACAAGTCTAGGGCACAAGCTTCGAGAGAGGCTGACATAGGAGAATTTAAATCCAATTAGCCCCATAACCCTATAATTGGACCTATATTAAATATATTTTTAAGAGTCATTACTTCAGAGCCCAAAACAGTTGACTGGGAGGTGAGAATTAATTCTTTCCAAACCCCGACATCCAGAAACTTTGGAAACTTGAAATATGGACCTTGGGCTAGGGTTGAGGTCGACCCTGACCTAGGTCAGGGTTGAGGTCAAACTTGATCCAGAAGGTCAACCTTGACCCTGAATGCAAGAACCTCAAAAATCTAGAGTAGGATGTCAAAAATAGGCAGGAGAGAAGTGGAAAATAAGGCAGAACAGGGGAAAATCTAGATTCAAATCAAAGACCCATTCAAGGCATTTGACATGACCCAAAAACACTTACATGGAGGGCTAAACTAGTCCAAAATGGAAGTGCTTCCATTTTCCAATGATACATTTATCCCCCACTTTAGCAAGAGTATGGACTTGATGCAAACTCTTGGTAAAGGAGATCATAAAGAAAAGATAGTCTTATTGAAATCAAAGGGACAAAGCAATCCTCAAGCCCCCAAGGACTCAAGTCTTTTTCAACCCTAAGATTTCAATAAGAGAGACATCACCAGTCAAAGAAAAAAAGAGAGAGGGTGTGATTACCTTTCCCAATGAGAACTTTTGTCCCATTGTGAATCACACAAGGAAACAGTGCAACTAGAAAGATGGTTGAAGCACCTAGTGAATGTGGCTACTCACTAGTCAACCCATCAAGGATTCACCCTTAGGAATATTCTATTCCAAAAAGAGCAAAGAAAAAACTAGAGAGATCTAGTCTTAAGGACACCTTCCGACCTTAAGGGATCAAAACTTTGTAAATTGAAACTGGAGGGATCAAGATATCCTATAAGGTAAAAATCCATGCTTTAAGGATTAGTCTCTAATCCATAAATGGGAAAAAAATGATTTAAGTTTGAAATTATTTTGAAAGTGCGTGTGTGCAAAAAGTGAGCAGAGTGTATGCCCCCATGTTAAAGTCATTTCTAACACTTTAACAGGACCAATGGCTTTAAGGGAAACATAAACAACTCCACATATAACGTTTCCACTACGAGATTCCCCTAAGTGAAATATATATATATATATATATATGTATATATATATAGATATATATATATATACACATATATATATACATATAGATATATATATATGTATATATATATACATATATATGTATACATATATATGTATATATATATGTATATATATACATATATATACATAGATATATATATACATATATATATATACATAGATATATATATATACATATATATATATATATATTATTGCAAATTAATTGACACCATTCCCCAAAGAAAGTAGAACTACAATCACAATGGAGGAAAGAAAATGCAAGAGCTATGAAGAAGAGTCTTTTCAGACCACAACACGGAGACCAAAAAGAATCAGTGCTACAATGTCACAAATCCAAGCAGACTACACAAGGAAAACATTTACGAAAAATAGCACATGTACAACATAACATCAAAAAAAAATATAGAAGAATAGAGATATATATAGAGGAATAGTACAACAAGTTGGATTCCTTTATCACCTTGCACCAACAAAGTAACAAGAGTCAAATAAAAGAATCTAACAAACATTTATTAAAAAACATCATGGGGAAGCACAGTACAATAGGAAAACACATAAAAGGCTACCATGGAGGACAAGCCAATCAAGTGCATCACTTACTTGCCCCATCTCGATCTATATCATTTAGGGAATGTTGGAAAATCGCAAGAGGAACTATATCTAAGATAGTAGGAATAATAGCCATTTCCAAACAAGGATCCTCTTGAGAATCACAATGTTCGATACTAGGTGTAATTATCAATTGTGTTGAAAGAATATGAGGTAAATTAGTATCAATATCGATAGTCTCATATTCATCATTAGCATTGATAGAATCATCAAGAGTATCTTCTTCGTCAAGATTAATTGAAATAGAATCTAAGATACGAATAGAATCATCATAATCATTCATCTTAACATCATTATTAACATTAAATTATTTTAACACATTAGGCATAGGATGGTCAAAAGAAGATAAAGAACTTTGAAGAACAAAGGAATGGGCCTTAGCTTGAGCCTAATGCTTCTTACAACATTCATTGGTAGATCAGTTACATTTTGCCTTGTTTGAAATATGGTGAGAAGTAGGAGGATGAATAATTGGCTCCTTCATAGGTTCTATAGGAGGATTAGTAGGATTCTCAATAGGCTAAAAAGAAACACTAGGAGCTTGATTAACAAAAATAGAAGTAATGGATAAAGGAGGTATGGAAGGCATAGGCAAAAGACAACAGTTAAGATCTATCTGAGGCATTCTTAACTCTACAATCTTGTGATTTTTATAGGCATGATATGAGTGAAAAAGGTTATCAAGTTGAGAAGAACATGAATTAGGTAATGAAGGCCAAAAGAAGTCAAGGGTGGTACAATCTTGAGGCCTAGAAGGTTGATATAAGCTATGATTAATTATTTTCAATTCTTCATCATGAATGAACTTAATACACTTATGGATAGGAGAAGCAATGACATGCATGGAATTCAACCAAGGCAAACCAAGCTTAACTTGAAACTGATCAGAGGTAGGGAGAACAACGAAGGTAGTGTCCACGACTTTTCCACAAAGTTTAGAGGTAAAGTTAATAGAACCAAATGATGGATGGATAAAACCATTACAAGTTTGGATCCACGCATTAGATGTATCATAATAATCACATTGTAAGTTCATAAAAATGTTTTCTTCAGTAATGACATTGACTAAGGATGTAGGATCAACAAGAGAAGCCCACGTAGGTATCTTAGCAATCCTAGCATAGATTTAGAGGGGACCATCAAGATCCTTATAGTCTCAGAATCATCAAAGGTGATCAAGAGTTCCCTAGGTCTTTTATTCTTAGGTTGTTTTCAAATTTTAGGTTGAGGTTTCTGTTTAGGATTAGGTTAAGGTAGAACTTGAAGTTGAGGTTGAGGCAGGGGAACTTGAATAGGAGGTTGAGATTGAGGCTGGGGTGGAGATATAGGCTGATACAAAACAACATGCTCCACATGGTTAACAATATGGTTGAGATCATCCATCTTTGAATCATAAATGATATCCACTGAAGATGGATGAACAATGGTATTAGTATCATGTGAAGGTAAAGGATTCATATAGATTTGGAGGTTTTGATCAAGAGGAGAGACATATTTATTCCCACTACCATCAAAATTATCAATAGATAAAGCATTAGAATCAATTAAGTCTTGAACCTTATGTTTTAGAGAATAACACTTCTAAGTATCATGACCATTCTGATGATGGTATTGACAAAAGGCTTTGGGATCAAAGGATTTGGATGCCATCGTAGTAGGAAGAAGAGGTCAAATAGGAGGCAAAGTAATAATATTAGCATTCAACAATTTAGTCATAATAGAATGTAAAGATTTAGGAAGAGGAGTAAACATACAATTCAGATGAAAGGCAGTGGATGCAGAAGTGGCATTGAGGGATGCAACAACAACTTGATCAGCAACTGCATTTTCTTTCTTATTTATCTTGACATATTTGTTAGGTTTTTGAAACTTGTTGGGATTAGGAGTAGCATCACTCTTATCAACTGGAACAAGAGCCATTGGAGTGTTTCTCTCAAATTGACTCACTTGTAATTGATAATGATGAAGCGCTGCACAAAGTTATTGAAAAGAGGTAAATTTAGTAAGTAGAATCTTATCTCTAATGTCCTTTTATAAATTTGAAATAAACATATGTTGAATATCAATATCAGGAATAAGATAAGAAATTTGAGCATAAAAATGCTTAAATCTACCAATAAATTCAGTCAATTTTTCTTTAGTGTTTTTTAATAATGCATCAAATCAGTTAAGGACACTTGCAAACCAATGTTGTTTTGGAACTGTTGGATAAAGGCATTAGAAAGTTTTGGAAAAGAATCAATAGAATAAGGAGGCAAGGAACAATACCATTGCAAGGCCTTATCACAAAAAATTCTAGCAAACAACTTGGCTAAAATCCTATGGTCATGAGCATAGTCACTACAAAGAATTTGAAATGTTTTAACATGAGTGACAGGATCTCCCTTACCAGTTTAATTCTCAAGATGAGGCATATCAACTTGCTGAGGGATAAGAGCATGAATAATGTCTAGGGATAAAGGTCTACCCATGTCACATGTAGGAATACTAAACTTGGATTGAGTTAAGGATGTAAGTTGTTGTTATAAAGAGGACATAGTTTGATCCAGACTAATGATTGTGGAATCATTAGAAGAAATGGGAGGCATATAAACATTAGGAACACTAGGAAAAGTATAGGAAGCTGAGAGAATGGAAGACACAACTAGTGGAACACTTGGAATCACAGTTGGAAGAGGGTTGGAATAGGTAAAAGGAACACTGTGGTAAGAAGGTTGTGAGGTAGGTAGAGACACCGGTGGAACACTCACAAGAAGAGATGGAAGTGGAAGATGCAAAGCTAGAGGATTGGAATATGGAAGAGATGTAGTCATTAAAGGAGGAGTATAAGTAGGAATTTTAGGTAAAGGAACGAAAGTAGGTTCCACATTAGTGACCAGGAGGAGTGAATCCTAGATCTTGAGCTTCTTGAGCTAAAGGTTTGACATTTAAATGCACAAGATGAGTGATACCACACAAGATATTAACACCTTGATCACTATCAAAAAGGAATTTCTTAAGGGCCTCTATAGCTTGAATAGAATCTTGATTATGATTTTCTTGAATAAGCCAATTTCCCATTTGATCAAGTTTGGTTGAAATTTTTTGGAATCGTTCAGGAGAAACTCTTAAAGAATCATCTTAATCATGAGATGAGTGAGAAGAGATATGCTCCATAGAAGGATTGAAATCATTAGTGATCAAATTCTCATCCAATATCCTAAGGAAAGGAGAGAAAGACTCAGGATCAAAGGAGCCCATAAGTCTATGGCTTCTTCTAACCAAGATATTATAAGTAGGGATAGAGGTAGTAAAGCTCATACACCAATTTTAAATTTTTGAAATGTAAATTCCATAATATACAAGAAATCTAATCCAATATGAATGCAAGATCTAACATGAAATGTAAATCTAACACCACAAAAGAAAGAGTTGTCATAAGCGGGTTCACCAAAATGTAAAGAATAAAAAATGGGATTGATTTGGTTTATTATTATTATTAATTTTATAAGGTGGAAATGTTATATGTGTGTGGAAAGATGAAAATTTTAGGGAAGGTAATATTCTCCTCTTAGCCCCAAATTCACAAAGGAAAGATCCAAATTGATCAACCACAAGGAAATGATCAATGCAAAAATGAATCAGTCGATCAGAAACAAGAAGAAAGAGAAAAAAATGTTACATTCCTATTTTGTGATGAGAGTGTGTAATAGATCTAAAATGATAAAACAATTAATTGAAATAAATTGAAGACAAGTACTAACCTCAAAGTATAGAATATCTAGAAATTGCTATTTTCTGGTGTCTGTATTGAGTTTCTGGAAATTATACAACCAGATCTCAAATAGAAACATAGGGACAGAGAAAACCCAGAAATATTTTTCTTTTCTGAGGTAGGTCAACCTTGACCCACAAGGGCACAATTGTACCCCTTTATGTCAACCTTGACCTGCACAGCTCTGATAGAAAATCTATTCATGGATCCTGAAAGTTTGTCAAAAAGGGTATCCGAATCTACTCTATAATTTGTTGTTCCATACCTATACCTACAAGAAAATGGTTTTTTTGTTGGGGGAGGTATTTTCCTTGGTCAAACCCCAGTTTTGGAATTAACCTTAAAATAGAATTGAAATTGTAGTAATAAACAAAGTAAACCGAACAATTCACCTTGCTTATGCTAAAACCCTTGTGGAGGATTTAAATCCTTATATCTACATGTATGGATGCTCCAATTGAATGTAGAATGTAGGATGTAGGATGTAGGATGTCTCAAATCAATTTCCTTTAGATCTTGAACACCAATCTTGAATGGATCTTGAAATAGGAAGAAGCTTGCATGGATGTGGATGGAGAAATATTCAACAAGAGGGCTCTATAAAGCTTGAATCCTTCAATGGCTACCAATGGATCTCGTTAATGAATTGGATGCTTTAATTCTTGAATGATTTAATTCTTGAAATATTAGATGATTGCTTCAATGGATTATGCATGGATGATCATGTTATTTTGTGTGTATGTCTTTTTATTGCTTCTTAGTGCTTAGAAAATAAGAGGAGAAAAAGGATTCCTTATATACAAGTCTAAGGAACAAGATTCTAGAGAGGTTGACATAGGAGAAATAAATTCCAATTATCCCATACCCATAGAATTGGACCTATAATAATTATATTTTTTAGAGTCGTTACTTTGGAGCTTGAAACAACTGACCCGAAAGTGGAAATTAAGTCTTTCCAAACCCTGACATCTGAAAACTTTGGAAACTTGAAATTTGAACCCTAGGTCAGGGTCAAGGATGACCCTAACCTAGGTTAGGGTCAAGGATGACCCTAACCTAGGTTAGGGTCGAGGTCAACCTTGAACTAGGTCAGTGATGAGGAGATCCTCTCCTAGAGCCTTCTAGCTCTCTCTAAGACCTTCACTGGGTCTCTCTTAGGGTCTCTTTCTCTACCCTAACTAGAGGATTCTTTCCTAATCCTCTAACTCCCTAGGAACTTCCCACCAACTTCAAACTTGACTCCTTTCACTCTTTCTTATCTTTCTTGCAACCATGGCTTCACAAGCCTCCTATCACTCCAATGGTGTCAAGTTCCTAAGGTTAGGTTTTCCCACTCCCCTTCAGGACAATTGGAGTGGTTTCCCCACTTCCTATAGAATTGGGCTAACCCATGGAAGATCCTAACTTTATTCCCTATCTTAGGAGTAGGCCAGTTCAATATGGCCTCTACCTTCCTTATCCATTTTTAAGTCACCCTTGCAGACCAAAAATCCAAGGTAGACTAGCTCTTCTTTCATGAACTCACTCTTCTCAAGGTTTATGGTGAGTTTCTCTTCCTGCAACTTCTTCAACACTAACTCCAAGTGCTTCATGTGATCCTCTTTAGTTTTACTAAAAATTAGGATGCCATCTAAATAGAGAACTACAAAAACTCCTATATAGTCCTTAAAGACTTCATTCATCACCCTCATAAAGGTGTTTGGTGCATTGGTAAGCCCAAAGGGCATCACTAACCATTCATACAACCCCTCTGTAGTATTAAATGTAGAATTCCACTCATCACCCTCTTTCATCATAATTTGATAGTACCCACTCTTCAAATCAATTTTAGAGAATTACTTAGCATCCCCCAAGAAATCCATTAAGTCCTCTATTATAGGAATTGGAAATCTATACCTGATAGTTATCCTATTTATTTCCCTAGAATCAATACACATCCTCCACTTACCTCCCTTCTTAGGAGCCAACACCACTAGGACAACACATGGGCTAATGCTCTTCCTTATCAACCCCTGGTCCAAAAGTTCTTGGACTTGTCTGGCTATCTCCTTATTTTTCTCTGGTGTCATCTTGTATGCAGCCTTGTTCGGCAAAGATGCTCTTGGTACAAAGTTAATTTGATGACTTATCTCCCTCTTTGGTGGAAGGGTGGCTGGTGTACCCTCACAAATTATGTCATTGAATTGGTCTAATAGTTCTCTCATCTCCTGTGGTATAGGTTCCTTCTAATGAGACTCCTCCTCATTTGGCTTTAGCAAGATTGCATAACCAACTTCTTCTTCCTTCATATCCCTTAGAAATTATTTTCCACTCAATAACATGGCACTAGATTTTGCCTTCTCCATTGTATCCTCTTCTAGTATGGATTATATTTTTTAAGTGACCCCATTTTTCTTGAAGGTGTACTTGTTATCTTTCCCATTATGGACTGCATCTCTATCATACTGCCATGGTCTGCCAAGCAACAAATGGAAAACATCCATTGGTCAAAAAACATCACATAGTATCTTGTCATGATAGTTTCCAATGGAAAATTCTACCCACACTTGCTCATTGACTAAGATGTTCTGGCCCTTATTCAACCATGTTAATTTGTAAGGACATTCATGTGGAATTTTAGTGAGCTTTAACTTCTCTACTGCCTCCTCTAATAAAACATTGTCTGTAGATCTTGAATCAATGATCACCTTACATAATTTTCTCATTATCTTGCCCTTGACCCTGAAAAGAGCCCTTCTTTTCTTGTGTCTATCCTTAATGGGTTCTTTAATTAGTATTCTTCTAAGCATCAAACTTTCACCTTTCTCTAAATCCAGACTGGCCTCTGAATTCTTGGTGTTGCCCTCCTCTTGGACATAGTTGATCCTATTTTCTCCTTGTGAGGATGCTAGCTTATCTAGACACCTATATGCAGTGTGCCCCAACTATCCACAGTTGTAACATTTCATAGAAGAGAAATGAGATCCCCTTCCAAAACCTCTTTTCCTTCCTCTTCCACTGTTATAAGAACCCCTTCCTCTATTACTAAATCCACCTCTATTATTTGACTCCTTCCCCTATTCTACATATCTGTAGTCACCTTGACCCCTACTGTCATTTCCTTTGCCACTTGAACCTCCTCTATGGCCACCTCTATTGTCTCTACCCTTTCCTCTACCTCTGGAGTTAGAATCTTGTCTTTTCTTTAGTTTCTCTTCCACCTTCAAATCCATTTGAAAACAAATATGAATGGAAGTCAGGGTAAAGAGACTAAGCTCTTCTTGAATTTTCCACCTTAATCCATTAAGGTATCTTTCCAATTTAATACTTTTTGTCTCCTGGATTCTTGATCTAAGACAAAGTCTTTGGAATTCTTCGGTATAGGCTAGCACATCTAGGTCTTTTTGCCTAAGATTTTTCCTTTTCTTATGTAGTTGGATGTCATAATCCTCTAGAAGGTAATACTCATTCACTTTTTCCATCATTTTCTTCCATTTTTTTATGGGCTTCTTTCCCTCTTTCTCTCTTTCTTCCTGCAAGAACTTCCACTATGTAAGTGTTTGCCCTCTTATCCTTGACTTGGCTATCTTCACCCTGTGGGCCTCTATAATCCCATCACACTTGAAGTGATTCTCCATTCCTTCAAGCCATTCCATAACCATTTCAGCATCCATCTTGCCAGAGAATATTTGGATGCCCTCTAGAGCCTTTCCACTCAATGCCCTGAGTGCTTTGAGGAATGGTTCCTTAGGTAGAAGAGGGTTAGGCTCTGGTTCTATTTCCTCTTCCACTAGTTTCTTTCCCTTGTCTATCTTTTCATGCATTTCTTCTCTCAACTTACTAGCAGTCTCAACCACTACTGCCATCTTGATCTTCATTTCCTCCATTTCTTCTTCAAGAAGCCTATTTTTGATTTTTTTCTCTGACAAATCTTTGGTCAACTCTGCATTGGTCACCATGCTGGTCTCACCTATGGACTCACTCCACTCTAACATACACCAATTCAATCACCCAAGCCTTTCAATGGCTCTGATACCAATTTGATGAGGAGCTTCTCTCCTAGAGCCTTCAAGCTCTCTCCAAGACCTTCACTGGGTCTCTCTTTGGGTCTCTTTCTCTACCCTAACTATATGATTCTTTCCTAATCCTATAACTCCCTAGGAACTTCCCACCAACTTCAAACTCAACTCCTTTCACTCTTTCTTAGCTTTCTTGCAACCATGGCTTCACAAGCCTCCTATCAATCCAATGGTGTCAACTTCCTAAGGTTAGGTTTTCCCACTCCCCTTAGATCTAATCAAACTCCTATGGAGCCAATTTCATGTATCCTTCAACCATTTTCCAATCGAGACCCAAAATCAAGCTCTTTAGCCCTTGTAGCCTTTTTAGGCCTATTAGCCCTCCAAATCACTGAAAAAATGATCTTGCTCCCACAAACCCTTAACAATCCTAGAAAAAAATTGGATATTATATGCGGGTTTTTCCTTCCCTTGAATATTTTCTAGGTTTCAAATCTCAGTGGTGTCCGTACAGTGGATTTCTACCAAACCTTTAAAAATAAGGGTTTCAAAGGCATGTAGACTAGTTTGAAAACTTGGTCTTCTTTCTCCAATTAGTTAGACTCCCCTAAACTTCTCCCTCCACTAGAAGGTCTGCACCACATGCCTCCTCACTCCTCCAACCTTTATTGGCTCATACCAATCACACTGCAATCACCATTTCCACTGTTGTATCCAGTTACCCTAGCCAAAATGCTTACCACTCACCTAGGACCTGGTTGTTCTTGGTCATCCCCTATAAACACACTCTAAAATCCATATCTATATAGTATATACAAGTCTCTAATGGATTCCAAGTGGTCATGGAGTTTGAACAACGGGAACTCTAAAAAAACCCATCTTTTACATAACTGAACCAAAACTAGCCAGTGAACTTGCAATACACAAATAATTTAACAAAATCTAACCAGAAAGTACAATCTACCAAAATAATACCACACAAAGCTTAGAAACTACATTTCAAACACTATCCAATCATTCATTCAGCCCATTTAATCCAATAAAGTGATGGATGATGGCTCTATCACAAAATTACACTACAAATTGATCCTTCCTTGTAATCAGTCTGTACAAAATAAAAGCTAACTGTCAGATTAGGGTTGAATTCACCTTATATACTCCTATCCCACCTATCTAGATTTGGTCAGGATTTGGGAACCTTAATGGCCAATTCCTAAAATCTAGGAAATGTTGTCATGACAACTTTTAAAAGTTGTCATGACAACTTTGACAACTTTTGTCAAAATTACAATTTTCACATTTTGAGTGTCTTAATTGGCTCCAAACTTTACCAATTGACCTCAAATGCCTAAAAAACAACTAAACATTATAAATTTTCCCAATTTGGGACATTGGTCAACTCTTTGACTTTTGAGTTGACTTCTAGGCCTTAGACTCCTAGAATCAACTAGACTCAAACAACACAACCCTAATCCTTCCAAACATAAACCACACCTCAAACACACCCTAGGGACTTTATATTTTAGTCCTTATTCATGGATGGTTTTCCAAGCCAACCTACAAGCCAAAATGGTTAAGATCCTCCACTAGACCTTAAGGGTGCTCCTACACCAGTCAGGGTCGAGGTCGACCTTGACCCTGAAGTCAAGAACCTCAAAAATCTAGAGCAGGATGCCAGAAATAGGCAGGAGAGAAGCAGAAAATATGGAAGAATAGGGGAAAATCCATATTCAAGTCAAAGACCCATTCAAGTCATTTTACATGACCCCAAACCACTTACTCAGAGGGCTAAACTAGTCCAAAATGGAAGTGCTTCCATTTTCTGACGATACATGTAGATAATCTTTGTGATTATTAAATAAATGTATTATATTGTTTTCATGATGTATCCTATTTTTATTAATGGTTTGTAAAGTATTTTATACCTTATGGGTTAAGTTTTATAAGTTTGGAATAATTTCATGTTATTATTTCCTTTTTTCTCCATTAGGACCTATTTCTATTCTAGGTTAATTTCCTAGGATCATCTGATGTTTTGTGTGTCCTAATCAATGTTTCTAGAAGGTAATCAAGGATATCTCAAATGGGTCTTCCTTAGATTCCACTTGTGGTGCCTAGAAACTTTCTAGTTAGAGTGATTTATGGGACCTTGTCAACTATTCCATTCTGTGCCAACTACACAGTAATAGAGCCAAATGTGCAACTCTGGGGCCCAAGTGAGTAGAATAGTAGCCAAGTGTGCAAATTAGGTCACCAAGTGCACAGGTCTTCCAGATTTATAGTTTTAGTGCTAAATTGATGTCTGGGGGTCCTATCAACAACCAAAGGCTATTAGGGTTGATTTTTGAATAAAATTATGTATGATTTCATATAATATGGTTTTAATATCATTCATGGTGCATTTTGATGCCTCCGTATACATTTTGAACCATTTTGAATGCCAGATCAGGGTTTAGGACTGTCTGGTGGACTAGGGTCAATCAGTGATCCCCTAAACCCAATCCAATGATACTATGATATTATAATTTATGTTTTGATGAGGTTTTTGATGTGATTATGTTGTTGAGAAACCCTTTTGATGCAATGTGGATGTGTTTTATCCATCTGTGTACCTAATTGTGGTTTAGGGTTGTCCAAAGGATTTGGGACAACTAGTGCTTTCCTAAAATCAATTTTTTGATGTTGTGACATGGTTATGGCTTCTTATATATTATGATGGGGATTCCTTATGTTCTTTTGATACTTGTTTGGGTAGGGAACCTAAGGACACTAGGTGACTAGCTCTTAGTGAGGGGTTGAGGCCCTAAGTAACTAGTACCAAGATAACATACTGAGGTAAAAGTACGAAGGTGTGTCACACTTGAGTACCATTTTCATAGTTTCAGACAGAAGGTTTTAGGCCATACATATGTGGCACACATGCGATGCCATGTAGCATTGATCTGGAAAATAAGCAAATTTCAGGGTATATATGGTTTTTAATGATTTCGGCCGAAACTGTTTCGGCCAGACCTGTTCTGGCTGAAGCAGTTTTGGCTGAAACCATTAAAAATCATATATACACCAAAATTTTTGTAGAGAGGCTCATTTGTACTAAGCACCTTCCAAGAATCGTGGAGAGGAATAGGAGAACTTTAGCCAAAAATAGGTAGGGTTTTTTTGTTTATGTTTTTAATGTTTTTTAGTTTTCTTTTGTTAAATCAATGTAGTTGTACTATTATTTGATATTTTTTGTTTTAATTTTATTATTTTTAATTTTAGAAAATAAAAAATTTTGTTTTATGTAGATTTAATTTTTTCCAGTTAAGATAATATGTTAGTTACTTAGTTAATTAATTTAGTTTTATTACATATGTTTCAAAATATTAGGAAAATATTACAAAACATTAAGAAAATGTTACAAAACATTAAAAAAATGTTACAAAACATGAAACTAAAACATAAATCAACATAAACTCTAACATTAACCCTAACCATATTGAACCCTAACATGAAACCCTGACCATATTGAACTCAACATGAATCCTAACAAAACCTTAGGAAAATATTACAAAACATTAGGAAAATGTTACAAGACATTAGAAAACATTAGTATTACAAAACATATTAAACATAACATTGTAGCTTAACATGAAACCCTAACATGAAACCAACATGAAACTTAAACATAAATCAACATAAACCTTAACATGAAACCTTGACCATATTGAAACCTAACATGAAACCAAAACATGAATCTGAAACATAAATCAACATAAACCTTAACATCCTAAATCAATTTTCTTTCGAACATATGTATTTTTGTTTTCTTTTATCTATTTTATGTATCATGACATGACATTATCTAGAAACTAACATGAAACTAGAACAGTAACGAGCATAAAACCTAACACTAAACAAACACATATGAACCCTAACCATGTAAACTTAATTTAAAAGTAGATCCCTAAACCCAATTGAGAAATAAACCATAACATGTTCAACCAACATGAACCATAACCTAAAACTGAAACATGAACCAATATATACTCTAACGTACTAGAAACCAACATAAACCCTAACATAAAACCAACACATGAACCCTAACATGAAAGCAACATGTGAAATTAGAACATGATGCAACATAAACCTTAGAACACTAGAAACCCACATGAACGGGATAACCACGAACAAATTAACCCTAAAACTAATTGAGAAATAAACCAAGTTGGCCCCTAAACCTAAACATTCAACATTAATCTACATTCAACTAGGCTATAAACCAAGTTGGTCCCTAAACATAAACATTCAACATTAGAAAATATGTACATGTATGTATATAATTTTAAATCATTTTTCTTTCGAATGTATATGCATTCAAGTGTTTTCAATTTTATTTATTTGTAACACATGTTTAAATATATAATTAAATTAGAATTAGACCATGTACATGTGTAAATATCTATATATATTCTTCTTTATACTTTCAAGCATGTATCTATTTTTTCTATCACATGGCATCGGGTAGAGGGGCATCACCTGTAGATTTTGGAGAGGCTAGTGTTCAGGGGGGTGGTAGTGACCGCTCTTCTCATATATTTGTTGATTCTAGGGAGGTTAGGGAGGATTTATTCACTAGTACCATAGCTCGATTGAGATGAGCTATTAAGGTTCTTGATCAGAGGATTAATTCATCCACCACCCTTCCTAATAGGGATAGGGTTAAGATTATTAGAGAGGACCTGGTTTGTATGATTGAAACATTTCAATAATACAACCCTTACAAAAACATATCTATTGATACATTATATTATTCTCTCTCCTGCAACATTATTGGCACTATGAAGTATAGACAAGTTGACTCACAGGTTTCCACCGCTATGATGAAGACCATGTTTCCTCATTATCGGGACAGAGCTCAGGTGAGAACTTATATGACTACTTGATGAAAGGATGACATTGTTGCATCATTTATATATCTTGGATTCATCATAGGTGACCCCAAAAGGATGAGCTTCCACTATATTTCTGTAAATAATTATTTACAAAATTTAATTTGCATTATGATGTTGATTATACAGATTTTTCCAGTCATGTTGGACAGGGGAGGGGGAGATTATCAGATAGATTCAGAGGGCCTAATTCCCTAGTGCCTACTAATAAGTGTGAAAACATGGGTCCAAACCTTTTGGTCATACCAAAAGCTTTGGAAATGATAGTTGTAGGATAGAGTGTACATAATGACAGGAGTAGGAGGGATGTATTTTTAGTATAGCGAGTATTGCAACATAGGTTCAAGAGATGTCATCTGATCATTCAGGGAGATACATGTTGCGTTCCCATTCTGGCATTCCTCCACCTACACAAGATGCATCCTCTAGTGATGATCCATACCAGATAGTAGACATACCATCTCCCTTAGAGGTTGTAGCTATATCAGATTTGGACCAGTTGCCCTATATGGGCGCATGTTTATCCAGTGATCTACTTTGCACATATCAGGCTTTATAGATTATCGGTGGGGTTCCTCTCAGGGAGGTCCCATCATTTTTCCCCACCATTATTAGTAGATCTATTAGATCATGTTCTTAGGGTGCACAAAGACAGGAGGATATTCTTGCACCACCTACAGCTCCTCAATAGACTGCAGTTGACAAGGATGCACCTCACCAGTCTACTCAAGCCAATTCATCACGTCCAGCTCATCAAATTTTTACCACCTTTCTTATAGATGACTAGATTAATCTCTTAGAGGTGTCCTTACATGACCATATTGATCCCTGTGATCTTTCCTTACATGATTCAGATTTGAGCGCTATCAGGAGAGCATTACACACTGCTACGATATTTATTTAAATTTTGATGTATTTAAAAAACTTACACATGCATGCATAAATAATTTGAATTAAATTTTTTATTTTAATGTGTGTGTGTTCTCCAGAATATTCTAGACAATATGGATCGATATGGAGATTTACAGACTCCTAGCAATCCTGTGCATCATGAAAGACATAAATTTATATGTTTTTTCAAACTTAATTTTTCTATGATCATAAGTATTTAATTTATTATACATGTGTGTATGCATGACACATATATTTATTTTATTTCATATAGAGATTAGGAGGAGTTGGACCATCATCAGGTCATAGATCAAGATATGGTCCTAGTTGAGCACACACGCTATTTTAGATATTTCATGTTTCACAGATATATTCTAGACATTTCATATGTACATGTTATTTCAGACATATCTATTTTAGATATTTCATCTACATGTTATTTTAGACATATACATGTACATGTTATATGTTGGTATGTTATTTCATATTTTAGACATTACATATATACATGTTCATTTTTGTCATTTCATATATGTATGTATGTTATACATGTGAATGGGTTATTTCATATTTTAGACATTACATATATACATGTTAATTTTAGTCATTTCATATATGTATGTGTAATACCCCTCTAACCCTAATATAAGTTTTGTGTTTTTGAATGAAGTAATATCTTTCAATGTTTTCTTACAGCTTAAGTTGTTCATGATACTTGTTTGATCTATTCCTATAGTTTGTTTATAATGATTTCATAAA
>MU224569.1:629499-644477 GCA_018584345.1 Thuja plicata | reverse complement strand
AAATTGATTTAAAGTGCAAAGATTTAGAAAAGACTTTCATTTCCTATAGATGATTTAACATGTTTAAATGAAAGTTTAAAGTTTTCAATTAGTTATGGTTTTCGTGCCCGGATTTTGGGGCATGACATATTTAGAATAAATATAAATTTTAACCATCCAATAAAATTAAAAAAAGGATATTCATAAACATCCTCTGTTTTGACAAAGAGAAAAAGATTTCACCAGTCATTATATTTAATTTTAATATTATATATATATATATATATATATAGTGTAAACTATATAAAACAAAAAAAATTGTTACCCGCGGGTTAGGCTAGAACCCTAGAGCGCCTAAATCAAAATTTTGACAGGGGTTTGGGGAGTGGCCGAAGCCACCCTTGCACTCCATTCCCCTTTGGCTTCTGCGATGGGTGGCCGAAGCCGAGCGGGGCAGCGGTCACACCGCTTTCGTGCCTCCTCCACCACGTCTCCCTTTTTCCCCCTTGGTGGGTGGTGCCACCACCTGTGGCCACCACCGCCTCCTTTCGATTCTTTCAGTGTCACTCTGCGGCTTAAACACACTCCACCGCCTCCATAGCTTCACAGCCCTGTGGAAACGATTTTTGTTAGGGTTATTTTTTTATGAGCATATCTTTAGAGCATAAAACCCTTAAGGATATTTAGGGTTTGGTAAAGAAAAACTTTAGTTTAAATATATATGTTTAGAATATAGTATGAATTTAATAAATTAAATAAGATTTGATTTTAGATTAAATAGATCTTATTTCATAATTGTTTAAATTACAACTCTTGAGTTTTAGGGTTGAAGTTTATAGGATTTTGTAAATAGATAGAAAGCTTATAATTTTTATGCATTAGTCTAGAAAAATTAATATATGTTTATTTAAGGTAGTCTTTATAAGGATTTAATATAGATATTATTCTTCTAGATTAAATTTAATATTAATTAATTAGATTTGTTTTAGAAAAGGATTTAAATGTTGCTTTGAGATTTGAATTAGTTTTATATTTGATTTATTTTAACTAGGGTTGATTTTATTTATCAGAGGATAATATAATTGGTTTTTAATGGGATTTAAATACGACATTTCTTTAGATATTAAATAGATATTTTTCTTAGTGTAGTTTGTATAAATGTTTTAACATAATTTTATATTAATAGATTTATATTTGATTTGTTTATGGTTGTTGTTAAATATTTTTTTATTAGACTCATTTTAAATTAAAAATTGTATTTCAAATATGTTTTCATCATGAGATTTGTTTTAAATAGATGGATTTAAAATTAGCTTTTCATCTATCTGGAATTGCTTTAATTTATTAGAAGTTATATTATCGATTTAATTAGGAGGTTTATATAAGATCTTTTTTTTTAAAGTTATTTTTACCTCATTATAAACATTAGATTATTAGTTATCTTTTAAATGTTAGGCTATTAACTTTTAAAATGGGGATTTTGTAAATTTAATAATATAAATGCAACATTAAACGTGATTCACTTTATTAATTAAATCGTTAAAAATTTTAGTCGTCATTATCTGTTTGGGAGAAACATAATAACCACTTAGCATCGCAATTCACCTTTAGGGTTATTATTGTTCCCTTTAACCGATGTTGTACACGATTGACTTTTGATCAACCATGGTCAAACCTTGTTTGACCAACCTGATTTTTGTACCATGTGTTCCATGTATCCGTTGGACCCTAGGATTTATGTTTTGTGCCTTTCAGAGATGGTTGACTTTTTGGTCAACTCTGGATGAATTTTAAGTCAATTATCTCAATTTCTATACATAAGCCTTTCTTAGTGCATAGCGAGCTCTAGAAACTTCCTTTCACGTAATTCATAGTATAGTTGACTTTTGGTGAATGGTCTCGATTCGCATGCTTACCGAAGCATGTAGCTTAGGGATCCTTATAGGATAGTTCCGAGAGCTATCCTACCTCATATGACCTTTCTATTTTCTATTTTTTCTTCTGCACCATTTTGCGTGCAAGTGTTACCCTTGAGGTAGTGTAGCCTTTCTTTGGCGCATATTAAAATTTTTTGTTGGTGTGTTTTTTCCTAACTTTTGGGCATGACATTTTGGTATTAGAGTCAGTTTTAGCAATATTGTGAACCTAACCCATTGCATTATCACTAAAATTTGCCTTGTATGTGTAGATGTCTCTTGTCACTCTTTAGGCCCATAGACAAGGACGTGGTCGAAAATGTACTCCCGTAGCTCGCGAGGAGGTACGAACTGAGTTAGAGGATCATGAGGGAAATTAGAGTCCACCTCCTAAACCACCTCCTAATCCTAATGCAACACTACTTCTGGCCTTTTAGAACTTGGCTGAACTCATTCTAGACCATATGCCTCCAGTGATTCAGTAGAGAGAGCAACAAAACTTGGAAGGACGTGGGTCCTCCACTAGAGAGAGGAGTAGGAGCACACCTCCTAGGATTGGGGAGGATATTTTTGAGTGGGGAGTAGGGTCCATTGGAGGACCAGGAATTATTCTAAGGATGGAGGCTCAGAGTTATGATATAGAACTAGACATTGGGATTCAAATCACAGAGTTGATGAGACTCAGGCCACCTCCATTCTTAGGAGAGGCAGATGGAGCTTGAGTAGAGGCTTGGCTTTTAAGCCTTGAGAGGTGTTTCAAGTTGTGCAACTATGGTAGCAACCTTAGAGCACATTTTGTGATACTTCTTTTTCGATACCAAGCATCCACTTGGTGGAGGCACGAGGAGTCCAAGGGACACGTAGACATTAATACCCTTATGTGGGAGTCTTTCCTTGAGATTTTCAAAGCTTGATATGTTTTGGAACAGTTCAGGTAGCATCGTATTGATGAGTTCCATGATCTCTGGCAAGGAAGACTTATAGTAGCCCAATATGAGAGCAAGTTTCTCAATCTCCTACCTTGTGTGAAATACATGGGGGACAAGAAGCTATAGGTAAACATGTTTATCAAGGGATTAAATCCTATGATTTTAGATAGGGTATGCATGGTACCTTTAGGAGATTTGAGGTTCACAAAGGATAGGTCTTTAGTGGCCGAAGAGATATTCGGGGGATAATAGAATGCTAGGGATAGGTCTCAGAACCATAATCCTGCACCTTAGGGTATAGGTAATCAGAGACCCTCATGGAAGGGTAATTAGAGGAACTCCTCAGGGTCATTAAGGGCCCCACAATAGTAGCATCCATAGCATTACTAGCAGGACCGGAGACCATAGGTGCCAAGCACACCTCCAACATCGACTCAGTAGTCCTCTAGAGGTGGGTATAGTGAGTCCTCTAGGGCTTCAGGCTCACAGTAGTCTAGGCCTTTAGGTATTCAAGTTTATTCACGTGGGCCATGTTACACTTGTGGTGCCATGGGTCACTTAGCTAGAGAATATTCTCAAGGTGGTAGTCAGCATGCAACAATGTCCGAGCTAACAGTTCAAGATAGGGGAAAGTCCCACATGGTTTTTGAAACACTTGATAACCACCCAGTGGAGCATCACGCTAGCATTTTTGAGGCCTCAGGTGGAGTTGTCCGACTAGTTGGCTATGAAGCCCATCTGTATTATGACTCGACAAATCCCTACACTTTGAGGCATGGAGCTGGACCAGGGTTAGGTTCTAGTGATATTTCTATGATGAGGTTATGGTCCCTTGAGAGGGTACAACATAGATGAGATCTTAGTACCATCACCTCTTCAATGAACTCTAGGATTAGTTCATGCCTAGAGGGGGTGAATGTGAGACCTACCTCAGAAATTCCTTATTTTACTGCTTTATTTTGTTATGATTTTAGTGCTTTCTATGCTTTCACTGATTATGTACTTAGACATGCTTTGACGTTTTGAGGCTCTTATGTATTTGAGGATCTGTGGAATCCTATTATATATATTCAGTACCTAATTATGTAATCAAGTTACACTTGAGATACTACATGTTTTGATTCAGTTTCAGTTTATGATGATGTCATATATGAGATGTAATGTATTAATGTATTATGATGAATTCGGTTTAGGAAACTGATGCTATGCTTATTTAAGTTTGAATTCAGATATAGTTATATGTAATACATTATTGATGTCATATTATGATTTTATATCATGTTGCTTTGGACCTACTGATGTGTGCAATGACTATGCAGGGATAGTTGACCATGGATCTAAATCGGGGACCAAGTATTGGAACCTATGTGAAATTCTGTGAATTCCAACATCATGTTTATATAAAGAAACATGAACCTCATTGTATATGTGTTTTATTTGTAAATTTGGTTTGCATGTGTGTATTTCAATTAGTTAATATTAATTTGAATAGTCATGTCGTTTGTTGTAATTTAATGTGCCAACTTTGGCAAGTGCTGCAATTAATGTTGACATGGCTAGTTATGTGAACCATGGTTAGGTGTAGGGATAATCTAAGGTTACCTATGTATAGTACCCAAGCTTACCCCAAGGTTCAAAGTTTCTAGATAGTCAACTTGACTTAGAAATCCGTGGGTTAACTTTAGGGGTAGTTTTAGAGGGTCTTTTGGGCTTCCAAAAGGTAATTGGGGTAATTTTTAGCTACCCAACTTGGTACACTAGGAGTTAGGGGTCATTTTGAGTCATTAATGAGCCTCTAAACTCATTTATTACTCCCCTAAAGTCTCATTTTCAAACTTGAGCGAATTTGAGGAGTTGTGTAACTTTGGTTAACCTCTCTCTTCTTCCCAAGTTGCATTTAACTCCATTCATGGAGAATGAAGGAAAGTGGAAAGAAAGGGATGGTTAGGGTCACCTCACCCTTTGGTTAGTCTTGGATTTTTTTCTATTTAGGGAAGTTTTTAGGATGAGTTGGGTGTTCACCCACTCTCTATTCTTAGAGACAAATTTAGATTTGAGGAAGCCTTTTGGAGGAAAGGACTTGGAAGGAAAGCTCTTCTCAACTTTCAAATCCCTTTTAGCTTTGGAGTAAGGTTGGTCCCCTTTTAGAATATATTTTCATGGTTTGTGTATTCTTGAGCTTGAAACTCCATTAATGGAGTCCTATGTAAATTTTAAGTTATTTTCAAGTTGAGTTTTTTGAGTTTTAGTTTGTTTTGTTTTGTTTGTAAGTTATTTTTGAATGAGATTCTTCAAGGCACACTCACCCTTGGGAGGGAAGAGTAATCTTGAAGGTGGGGTGGTAGGAAATGACTCTAGTTTAGTGTATATTATCCCATGTGTGGAGGGAAAGACATGGGGTTTCACGATACCCATTATGTCAAGTATGGCCTAAGGGCTTCTAGGGGGCATAATGAGGTATATATCATGACTGCATCTTGTGAAGATGGTCATTCTAAGTCCATATGTGGCTTGAGGTTTATATTTTTATACTCGGCTTTCTCCTACTATGAGGTTTACCACTATCCTTATTTTCAGGAAGGTCTCTTGGAGACCTTCCTTTGTTCAACCATGTGTTGGGAAGTTTTAAATATGGATTTCATGTATGATTGTTTTATGTGAGTTTGGGAGTTATTGTTTGTCACCTATTCCATTATGGATCCCCAAGCTCGGAGGTGGCCTAGAAAATGCCTAGGTTGGGAGGTGAGCCTCCATAGTCAACCTCATCTTTTTAACAGGTCTCTGATGGAAGAACAAGTTTGCAAAGTTACCCTTGTGAGGGAGATGGGAACAACTGGAAAAATTGCATTTTTGTAATCTAAGTTGTCTAAAAGTTTGTATTTGTGCAAAGGTTGTATTGAAAATTGAAGGATATTATAACCTTTGTAAATTTATGGATTTTGTTATTTCATAATTGCAAAATGGACATTCAGGATTACATGTAATCATTTAAGTGTTTTGAAATTTATCATCCATTTGCAAAAAGGAGATCTTATGAAAAGTGTAATCTTATCGTATCATGGAATTTAGAAAAGAGACTTTTGAAAATCTACTTGTGTATGTTTTTCTATCTTTGGATAAACCTTTGGTAGTTATAAGGAAATATATCTATTTAATGCTTTGATTGATCCAAGTTCAAAATCACTGATGTTAGTAAATTTGATCAAAGAAAATAATAGGATCCTAGTTAGTAATTTTATGGATACTATATGTATATATAAAATTAAAATTTCTACTTAGTCTTGAAAGTCCTAAATAGGATAGATTAGTTTATACCATTATGGGTTAGATTAACACACTATGGAAAATGTCATTTTAGTATTAAACCATAGTTTGATTATATTCAAAATAAATAGAAGTTTAAATATATTTTTGGGTGTATGGTGTTCTTGAGGGAAGGATTTATATATATATTTTTATCTTAGGAATTCTGGAAATCACTTCAAAAATAATTATGCTAAAAATTATAATTTTATTCCACCATTGTATTTAGAATAAAATATAGATTTCAATCATCTAAAAAAATTTAAAAAATGATATTCATAAACATCCTCTATTTTTACACAAAGAAAAGGATTTCACCAATCATTATATTTAATTATTTTAATGTTCTGATTAAGTAAAAATAGGTTTTACAAGGACCCGAAACCTTTAAATAGAGTTATACAAATATTCAATGAAATTACATATATATATAAATATATTAATAGTCTAAACTATATAAAACAAAAAAAAATTGTTACCCGCGGGTAAGGCAGGAAGCGCCGAGAACCTAAATGAAAATTTTGATAGGGGTTTTGGGAGTGGTTGAAGCCACCCCCGCACCCCATTCCCCTTTGTCTTCCGCGGTGGGTGGCCAGAGCCAGGCGGGGCCATCCCCCCGCACCACCACCGTGTTACCACAGCGGTGGGATGGGTGGGGCAGCGGTCGTGCCGCCTCCGCGCCCCCCCACTGTGTCTCCCTTTTTCCCCCTTTATAGGTGGTGTCACCACCTATGACCACCACCGCCTCCTTTCAATTCTTTCAGTGTTTCTCTGTGACTTAAATAGACTCCACCGCCTCTATAGCTTCGCAGCCCTGCAAAAATGATTTTGTTAGGGTTATTTTGTTATGAGCACATCTTTAGAAAATAAAACCCTTAAGGATATTTATGGTTTGGTAAATAAAAACTTTAGTTTAAATACATTATTTTTTGAATAAAGTATTAATGTAATAAATTAAATAATATTTGATTTTAGATTAAATAGATCTTATTTCACAATTGTTTAAATTATAAGTCTTGAGTTTTAGGGTTGAAGTTTATAGGATTTTGTAAATAGATAAAAAGCTTATAATTTTTATGTAATAGTCTAGAAAAATTATTGTATGTTTATTTAAGGTAGTATTTATAAGAATTTAATATAGATGTTATTCTTCTAGATTAAATTTAATATTAATTAATTAGATTTGTTTTAGAAAAGGATTTAAATGTTTTTAATTAAGGTAAAAACAGGTTTTGAAAGGACCCCAAAACCTTTTACAAAAAGAAACTAGAGATAAGAATCAAAGGCACATACAAACATAGAAAGCCTACATCGAACAAAAGGTAGGACCCAAAGAGACTACAAAGACCTAAAACAAGAAAAAACAAAAACTGCCAAAGGGATGCATAGTTTCTAGCACAATGGCTCGCACAAATTCCAACAAAAATTCCAGACCAAAAGAAGAAACATTACAACATTTTCTGGTAGGCTTCCTCAACCTCCTTCTACATCTCTTCCATTTTGTCAATGGACTCCTTCAACTCCAGCATCTCTTTCAGGATCTTAGGGACTTTGCTTTTTATTCCACTTCGGGTTCTAGAACCAGGGCCTGAGCTTCCAGCCTTTTTTTATATGGTAATTATGGTGTTTTCCAGCAGGCTTCTTTCCAGATAAGTGTATAACACTTTTAGGTTCTAAAATGACACTTATAGCCCATCATTACTATGCTTAAGGATGACCCATATCATGTGCCCATTGTGGCTTATTTTTTCTTTCATTTATTTTATCTTTTCTTCCACTGTCTCATTAACACTAGTAGTGAACTCCTCTTCTTTGTTGCTGTCATTTACCTTAATCATCAACTTTTCTCCATTTCCTCAACCTTGGCTTTGAAAGGCTCCATTGCCTCCTGCATCTTAGTCAATTATTGCTTCATAATCATCATCTCCTCACTAAGCCAGTCTTCCATATTAGCCCCATAGTCAACTTTTTTTTTCGGGATTCTATCATCTCTTTCAAACCCAACCTCATCTGGGCCCATTGTCCTTTTTCTACTCTTCCTTTTCTCCACCTTTAAAGTCAGCTGCATCATATTTCCCTCCTCATCTTTATCCTCACTCTTCTTCTCCTCTTTTTCATCTCCCTCTTTTCCATCTACCTCAATTTCCTTTTCTTTGTAATTCACTTAAGCACTTGTGCCCTATGTTGGTGCTTAAATCGATAGATTGGAATTCCTATGGGTTTCGCTTATCCAATGAAGATAGATACAATTAATTTTCTAACAAATAAGGTTTCAAAAACCTCCTACAATTTTGGCTCCACAAAACCAAGGCTGGTGGGCCTGTACTTTAAATTTGTCTTCAAAGTCTTCTAGAGGTTTCCTATAGCGGATAACTGATAACTTCAACTCCTGCTTCTCAATGTGTTAATAAGATCACAAAACTAAAAATATGTGTTATTCAAATATAATGTATTTGAAATTGCTTCATATAATTGAAATATGAACTAGATAAGATGAAAAAAAAGAGTAATTCAGAACTTGAAATAATGGAGCCTTATACCATAATTCAATTAACAAAGAGAGACTAGTGCTTTATTTCAATAATTGGCAATAGAGTCAAAAATTCTTCAATCCTACATTCCACTTTAGAGATAGCTTTGAAAACAAAATCTTATCACCTTAAAGGTGTTATGAGATGCACATATAACTAAAAAGTTTAAAAAATACTTCAATTTAATATTATTCCTCAAATGACGGACTAATTGATCAATACTTTAATCAATAAGATTTTAACCATGCGAACATGAGAAAGAAACAATTGAATATAATAAATATAAACTTAAATTGAAATATATACAAATCAAATCTATCACTTTAAGGAATGTCGATTGGTTTATCTGAAGGACTTGATTGTAAAGAAATAACAAAAATGATTGCACAATGAAAGAAATACAGACTTATCTCTGCTTGATAAGAAAACGTATATCAGATCCTTGCATAGAATATTTCAAATCGACTATCTTTCATTCCATCACTCCCCAAGAATCCAAAGTTTCAACATATCAGTCATCGTGTTCTTCTTATTTTATGTTATTCTATCCTCTTTTGCAGATTTATGACTGAATATAAATATAAAATCAAAAGGGTGTGTGAAAACATCACACCCTTTCCCTAAAAATTAACCTATAACCAACTATTACATGGATTTGATAACAAATATCCTTCATTAATCAGCCATAACAGCCAACCATTTGGTTCGGCAAGTTGCAAAACTTCCCATTCAAGAAATTTGTATATAAACTTCTTCAGTAGTCACATTCAAAAGTTCATGCTTGGTGTGTTTGAAGTCTATGGATCTGCATATAGCGTCTATCCTCCTTCTATGCAACACTCATGTACATTTTGAATTTTTCCATTGATCCTTCTTGTAGACTACAGACGTTTCAATATTCCTGGTTCTTCTTGATCACTGTGAAGCATGTTGAATTTGATGATTCTGACGATGCATTTTTCTTGTGTGGTGAACGATGAGTTCTTTACAAATCTATCTATTAAGATTTCTTCCTTGTTTATTTCACAAAGTCTTCGTAAATCTTCTTTTTTTAAAATCCTTATATATTGTTGTGTATAAATGAATATACTTCATACACGTATCATATTTCTTCTATTTCATATATCAATCTGCAACATTGTCATGTAGGGGAATCGATGCATTATGGGAGTTGATTATGCATTCCTTCTTAGTGGCTGCAATAATAGTGTTAACTATCCTTCTGCAATTTCTTATTACCATGTTTGTAGGTAACTCCTTAACTCAATGCTAAGGTGTATGGAGCATCCCTTGAGCCATGTTTCATCACCTATGTCATGTTTTAACAACTGTAGAACAATGTTGATCATTATATCAATATTGTTGCAGTCTTTATTCAAGTGTAGACTGGTGCTGTGGATTCTAGGGGCAATCTTTGTAATGCTTGGAGACTGTAGACTTCTCATGAAGGTAGTCTAATGTAGTGTGCCTGATCTCAGTCCCATGCATTCTTAATTATAGAGTGGAACTAATGTATACTGGCCAATACAAACTATGGCATCATAGCTCTCATAAAAAGTCGATTGTTGTTGTGTAGACCAATCTTCATTGTACATTGAAGTTGATGGCATGTATCTCTGCATATAATAATGAAAGTATTCTCTGGTGTGTGGCATATGGAATCTCATTTGTGATCTCTTGTCATCATGCCTGCAAATAATCCTCCATCAACTCCTTCCTCACGGGTGCTCACCACCTTGCAGCATGTCGCCAATGCAAATGTTTAGAACAGGGAGCAAAGTATAATATGGAAGATAATAAACATTTTATCATTGATTTCTTTCAAATAAATAAAAGCCATAACTATAGGATTAGTTTTCATATTTATCATATAATCTTTCATCTGTATAATTGCATAAATCTTTAGTTTTTCTTTAATAACAAATGGTATGAAACTCATATATTAGGACAAGACTCATGCTCGAGATTAGAATAGAAATCATTAATCATACATATATCATGGAAAAGGAATAAGAAATATAAATACGTGTAGATTATAAATAATATGAACATTTTCAAAAGTAATATAGTATAACTTCTATTAATAGCATTTTCCATGACAACGTTTTACCAAAATTTCCCTTTATAAGCATAACACATGGATTCAAATATGTGGAAAGGAAATATCATTTATTATTATCGTTATTGATCAAATCATAACATATTGTAATCTTATAGATCATGACCGTAAATAATAATCATCCTTCCATTGAAGATAATGAATATTCCAATACATGAAGGCTTGATTAAGACAAGATCAACCTCTTCAAAATGTTAATAGATCACTAATTAAAACATCTGAAAGTATCATTGAATCAAGGATATAATCATCTTTTAAAATATTACCTCTTAGGTCACAATTGCAAGTTAACTACATTTATCATCAATGTGGATTAGTGATTTATAATGTGATGGTAAGATATGTCGTATTCCATATTAGCACATTAGGAAAAACATCACATAAGATTTTAAACTTAATCAAAATCATATTCAAGATCAATTGTAATCACATTATGTTTTTAAGAGAAGAAAGTCACAAGATTAGGTTCCTAGATTCCCTTAGTGAAAAAGAAACTTTAAGAAAATGATTCTAAGATGATGCAAATCTTTAAACATTAAGCATTAAGACATATGAAAGTGAATAAATACATGATAACACTTTGATAAGACAAGGATGATGAAAAAAGAAGCTATAAAAGGCAAGTAGGTATGTGTAGATAGTTACTTCCCTGAACAAGAATGGATACAAATTACTTTGTCGACATGGGTTCCACCAGTGGCTCTTTCTGGGGATGTGTATTTATACCTGAACACAACAAGATCCAAGCTATCTCTGGAAAGAAGACCATTATAAAATACAATGATAATATATGTATATAAGAAAAAAGGAAAAGAAAGAACATTTTCCTATTGCTATCTTTAATGAAAGAAAGGTTTAAGATACTGACCATGCACAGAAATTTCTTGATTGTAACCTTCCAAATCTTGTAAAATGTAATAATTCTCACCTCCTTTACCAATGATGACAAAATGACCTATCCATAAAGCATCAAACTTTCCATGTTTACCTTTGTGTTGATCTTTCACATTCCATCTCAAAACTAAGTTTCCTTCCTGAAATTTCCTTTCTATGGTTTTTTTATCAAATAAATCTTTTACTTTCTATTGCAATTCTTGATTTCTTTCATGAGCTCTATTCCTCACTTCATCCAATTCTACAAGTTGTAATAGTATGTCTTCCATAAAATCCACTTCTTCATATTGCTCTTCATTCATAAACTTATACACTGGAAACAAACTATTCTTTGGTAAGTGAGTTTTCTTTCCATAAACAAGTTCATATGGAGCATACCTAGTAGATTTCTTAACTGTAATCCTGTCTGCCCAAAGTGTGAGAGGTAATTTTGAATCCCATTCTCTTTTGTTATTATCTAACATCCTTCTGATAATTTTCATTATATTTTTGTTGCTAGATTCTTCTTGGCCATTCCCTTGAGGGTGATAAGGGGATGAAAAGGATATCTTTATTCCATAATTCTCATGAAATTCAATAAATTCCACAAATCTAAAACACATAGCATTATCACAAATAATCTTATGAGGAACACCAAATGTTGTCAATATCTTTTCAGTCAAAAATTTGATTACCACTTTACTAGTAGCTTGTCTAGTTGGTATGGCTTCCACCCATTTAGTGAAGTAATTAGTGGCTACCAAAATCCACTTATGCCCACCACTGGATGTACCAATTATTTCAACTATCAAGTCTATTCCCCACATTTGGAATGGTTCTTTAGTAGTCATAGGATTGAGAGGTAATGCACCATTATATTTGAGTTTTCCTGAAAATCTTTAACATGCTTCACATTTCTAAACATATTCATATAAATCCTTAAATATACAAGGCTAATAGTATCCCGCATTCAATATCTTATGTGCAGTGGTTTTGGTTGAAAAGTGCCTACCACATGCTCCATCATGGAGATCTTTTAGCACTTCTTTAGCTTGGTATGTATCTAAACAAAAGAGAAGTACACCATCCCTATTTTTCCAATATAGGTCTCCTTGCATCAAGACATACTTAGATGCTTGTAACTTTATTTTCCTTTTCTGACTATCTGTAAGGTTCTCAGGACATTTCATGTGTTTCAAAAAATATATTATATTAGTGTACTAGGGGCATCTTTCAATACTTGTATGAGTTTCACTTAGATTAATATGATTTACTTGTAATGCATCCATATTTGACTCTACCATTAAATTTTCTAATCCTTGTCCTCTAATAATCTTAGTGATTTGGATCTCTATGTCAAATTCCTAGATCTGGTTTACCCATCTGCATCTTCTCCCAGTGACTTTTGATTGTCTGAATATATCCTTTATTGCTACATTGGGAACATAGGCTAACACTTTTGCACCAACCAAATAAGGCCTAAAGGATTTCACTGCCTTTACAAGAACATAAGATTGTTTCTCATTGATATCATAGTTTAACTCAGAATCTTGAAGGGTTTTATTGAAGAATGCTATTGGTTGTTCATATCCTTCATCATTCTTTTGTAATAAGACAACAACAATGGTATGATATGATGCAAAAGAAAATAATTGAAATGGCTTAGTATAATCTGGGGATTTGAGAACAGGGGCTTCCTGAATTGCCTTTTTAATCTTTACAAATGCCTCCAAAGCTTCATTTATCCATTTCATGTTTGCACCTTTCTTCAAAATTATAGCAATGGGTTTAATTATTTCTGAGAAGTTTGGGACAAATCTCCTTACAAAATTGATTTGTCCAAAAAAGGATTGAATCTTTTTAACACTGTTAGGAACCTCAATTTTATCAATTGATGCAATCCTTTCTGGGTCTATTCTCACCCCATCCTTGGATACTATATGCCCTAATAAATTTCCTTCACTTAATGCAAAATGACACTTCTTTGGGTTCAAAGATATCCCATATTCAAGGGCTCTTTGAAAAATTTGTTCCAAGTGTCCACAGTGTTCTTCTGCCCTTTTGGAGTAAGCAATTAACTCATCCTGATATACTACCATAATTACATGAATGAAATCCTCAAAGGCTACATCCATTTCTCTTTGGAAGTTCACTCCCACATTAGTGAGTCCAAACGGCATTCTAGCAGATACATAAGTACCCCAAGGTGTTGTAAACGTTGTTTTATATTGTTCTTCTTCTTTAACTTTCACTTGGTTATACCCTAAGACACCATCCATCATTGATAAAAATTCATTTCTTGTGACCTTTTGCAACAATGCTTCCATGTTAGGTAATGCATAGTTGTCTTTTAATGATGATACGTTTAAGTTTCTAAAATCCACACAAAGTCTAATATCACCATTCTTCTTCCTGACAGGGACCGAATTTCAAACCCATGTGGAATGTCTAATTGGCTTTATTATACCAGCATCCCTCATCTTGATTATCTCATCTTTCATTTTAGGAGCTAAAGTAGGGTTTATAGGTCTTTGCCTTTGTCTAAATGGTTTAGCATTAGGCTTCAAAGGTATCTCATGTTGAAAAAGATCCTCTCAGTAAGCTTTAAGATCATCATAGGACCAAGAAAATACATGTCTATATTTTCTCAATAACCTAATAATATTATGTTCTAATCTTGGGAGTTAAACTTTTACCCAAAAATACTTCTTTTGGAGTCCCTTCACTTCCCAAGTTTATCCTTTCTATATCATCCATTGCAACATTAGTATTTTTCTTCTCCAACTTTGAATCCTTATTTTCAAACAATCTCTCCATTTCTACAAGACCTTTTGGAACTTTATTAGTTTTTAACTGAATGACTTCCTTTCCAAATAAGACTTATTTCCCATTTTCTATTTTGACATGAGCATTCAAATCTATTAACCGATCTTCATATTCTTGTTCACATGCTAAAAATTTGATTATATATCTATCGTATTCAAAGATTTGCCAATTGTTGATGTTATCCAGTATAGCAGGCCTAGTTTTAACTTCAACTTGAACTATGTCTTCACAAGGGATATCATTATGCCTTAATTCCAAATTAGCCATAAAATCTGCAAGGATATTTTGTGATCTATCTATCCAACCAATAGAGAAAGCATCAAAACATTCCATAGAATCCCATACTTCATTTCTATATCTTTTAAGGTGAGGATTCTTAGCAACAAATTTACTTTTAACTTGAGAAATAATTAATTCAAAATCACCAAAAACACTTAAACATTTTATTCCATGTTTATTAGCTATCTTTAAACCAAGAAGTAAAGCTTCATATTCTGCAACA
>MU224569.1:597877-607966 GCA_018584345.1 Thuja plicata | reverse complement strand
AGATATCACTGCAGGTCTCACAGCAAGTGAAGTAGCCTCCCATAGATCGTGGTCTTCAAGCATGTCTTCCATCTTGAGTTTCCACAACTCAAAATTAGTGCCATTAAATTTCTCCACCTCCATTCTATTGTATGAGGAACCTTCCATCTCAATCTGCAAATAAGATTCAGAATGATCTACAAAAAAAACTCCCACTCAACTTGAGATTAGATCAAAAAACCCTACCCAACAACTACAATCAAAAGTTGATCAGGCTCTGATACTACTTGTAAGGAAACTCAGGTGCGGAAATAGCTTCCTACACTAATCTCTAAAGGAAAGTATTGTGCAAATTATTTTAAATCCTTACAATTTTAGATTTGTTAATTAATTTAACAAATATATTGCAACCATAAACCATGTATACAGAAAATAGAGAATGACACAATGATTTACCCTAGGGAAAACCTTTTGGTAAAAAACCCCAGCACTCCAAAACCTGCACAATGTATTATCTTGAACACAACGGTTACAACACACTTGCAATGCAAGTTCTTTCAGGAGACAATTGACACACATAGACAAATCCAATAGCACCAAATTATACCAACAATACACTCTTTTCATATCCTTTCCTATAACCCTAAAAAATTCTTATATCATTGCACTTTCCTTTTTAGGGCAATTCCCAAAGATAGTTGTATTAGGGTTTTACCATTCTCCAAGAAAATAGGAACCCTAAAATTTTTTCTGGGGTGATGCCCTGAACCCCATGGTTGGGATCAAGGATTGGAAGAGTGTATAGTACTCAACTTTATCAGTTGCCACATGTCATTGCATGTCTTCACCTGTCATTGAAATCTCCTAGAAATAGCTCTTACGTGTCATAGGAATCCGTCATAACTATTTTAGCCATGATCTCCTTACACACAATTCAAGATGCCGACACATCAACATGCCAAATAGACATGTACACTCACACTTAATTACATTATTTGCAAGAAATACATTTTACAAAACAAATAATAAGAATAGGAATTATCCAAGATTGAGACACCTTATTCGTAACATTTGAGAGAGAATCAGTTGTATGGTATCTTGTCAAAGTCTTTATACCCAAGGTGCATTATCTTGGTCATGTTATATCTGGCAATGGGATCTCTGTAGACCCATCAAAGATTGGGGCCATTATAGATTGGCTAGCACCCACCAGTGTCACTGAGGTTAGAAGTTTTATGGGCTTAGCAGGATATTATAGATGGTTTGTGGCAGGATTTTCTAGAGTAGCTCATCCCATCACCTCCCTTCAGAGAAAAGAGAAGAAGTATGAATGGACAAAGAAGTGTGAGAGAGATTTCTAGGAGCTCAAGAGAGCCCTTACTAGTGCACCAATTTTAGCAGTGCCACATCCTTTGGAAAATTTTGTTATATGTACTGATGCTTCATTGGATGCTTTAGGAGCATTCCTTATGAAGGAGGGTCATCCTATAACTTTTGAGTCTAGGAAGCTAAAGTCTCACAAGCTTAATTATCCCACTCATGACCTAGAACTTGCAGCGGTGGTTCATGTCTTAGTGAGATGGTGACATTTCCTTCTAGGTCACAGATTTGAGCTTCATTTAGATCACTAGAGCCTACAATATATCTTTACATAGCCCAATCTTAATGCTATGTAGAGGAGATGGATGGCATTTTTGTGTGAGTATGGTTTTGATGTTCATTACATCAAGGGGAAGGAGAATGTAGTTGTAGATGCCTTGAGTAGGAGCCGACACAAGATCTCAACTATGACTTCTAGTACATATTTGAGAGAGCACATTTTGCATCACTTACAAGAGGATGGATTATATGTGGAGGTTTGTCAGCTTATCCGTTCTTAGAGACCCCTTGAGGGGAGATTTGTAGAGTATTCTTTAGAGTCTGATGGACTTCTACATCATAGGGGATGCATCTATGTACATTCTAAGGGTGACATACGAGAGTTTATTGTGCTTGAGGCTCACAAAGCACCTTATGAAGCTCATCTGGGAGTTAAGAAGTTGCATGCCGATTTCAGATAGTTATATCATTGGCTGGGCATGAGGTTGCAGATTGCCAAAATAGTTTCTAGATGTCTAGATTTCCAAAGAGTGAAGGTAGAGCACAGTCATGTAGGTGGGGTCCTGTAGCCAGATGAGATTTCCAAGTGGAAGTGGGATACTATATCTATGGACTTCATTTTTGGTCTCCCTATGTCTTCTCGCCGCCATGATGCTATCTTGGTGACAGTCGACACATTGACCAAGGTTTCCCACTTCTCACCCATGCATACTACATTCATAGCATGAGATGTAGCTCAGGTATTTTTGTGGGATATTGTTAGACTTCATGGCATTCCCCATAAGATCATCTCTGATAGAGACTCCTTATTCACATCATCTTTTTGGATAAAGTTATAGGCAGTGTTGGGTACTAGACTGAATTTTAGTACACTGTACCACCCTCAGAAAGATGGGTAGACAGAGAGGGTTAACCAGGTGTTAGAAGATATGTTACATATGTATGTGATGGACCATCAGGTCAAGTGGGAGGAATACCTACATCTGGTCAAGTTCACCTATAATAATGGGCATCATTCTTCTATAGGTATGCCACCATATCAAGCATTGTATGGTAGACCTTGCAGGACTCCCTTGAGTTGGGACAAGATTGAGGATCGAGTATCTATTGGACCCCAGTTGGTCAAGGATATGAAGCAGTAGTTAGTATTGATTAGATAGTGTCTTAGCAAGGCTTAGGACTGAAAAAAGAAGTATACAGATGCGAAGCATGTTGATCATGAGTATATGGTTGCAGATAGGGACTTCTTGAGAGTGTGCCCGCATAAGAGTCCAATCCATTTTGGAAAGGTCTCTAAGTTAGCACCTCACTTTGTTGGACATTTTGAGATATTGGAGAGGATAGGAATAGTTCCCTACCATATAGCCTTGCCACCCAACCTGTCACACATCTATGATGTGTTTCATGTATCTGTGCTACGAAATATATTTATGATGAGTCTCATGTTATAGATTAGGATGTCTTGCAGGTGGAGTTGGATAGACAGCTAGCACTGGAGCCCATTCATATTATATCCTGACAGACCCTTGCACTCTGAGGCCGAGAGCTGGACCAGGTTAGGGTCCAGTGGGATTGTTATGATGAGGTCACAGCTTCATGGGAGGACGTAGCGCAGATGAGATCTTAGTACCCATATCTTTTTGATGAAATCCAGGAGGAAGTTCATGCCTAGTGGAGGAGGATGTGAGGCCTCACCCTGACCCATCACAGCTTTAATGCTCGATCACACTTTGACACTTTATGTTTTGATACATTGATACATTTTTTTTTATTATCCTGACATAGACTTGAGATATTATGTTATGATGATTATTATATTTTGTGGATTACATTTTGATATGGATTAGACCTAGAACATGTGGTTGATTTTGATTATATATGTTTAGAAAATTAAATTGATGAGAATATCGAATCAAGACTAGACCTGATTATTTCATGGATGCTATGTCATGATGATTATGGAATTATTATGTTTTAAATATTTCTGTATGAAAATTGTAATTAGGAATTTAATAGTGCTATTGATTAATGTTGCTAATTATAAATTTAAAATGTATATTTTATGTGATTTTATTATCTTGGACTACTGATGTTTGAGTGTAGTGTGCAAGAAAGAGAACCATGGAATTATTTGGAGAATCAAGGCTAAACACATGTGAATTGAGTAAGCCAAGGTTTAATCCAATAAGGGGTTGAAACCTCATTTTAATGTGATCTTGTTGTAAACGTAATATAAATGTGTGTTAATACTTTAAAAATCATGTTGTTGTTTGGACATGTCATTGTGAATGTGATGTGTATTTTTTCTTGGTGTCACTTGACACTTGTGTTGTCCATGTGGATGGTGACATGTAAAATTAGAGCTTGAGAAAGAATCACCAAACCTTATAGGATGTTATATTAATCCCACTTGCATTTATATGTCTTGTAGGGATCACATTAAGTTGGAACTCGGATTTGAACTTTAGGGGTACTTTGGAAGGGTCAAAAGTGACCCTAGAGTGTATTTTTGGCCAAAATTAGATAACCCTAAGGGGATACCTTGGGTTAGGGCTAGTTTTTACCTATGGAGTAAATCTAGATCACCATTATGGCTCTCCAAAATGCCTACCTTTAAAAAGTGGCGAAAATGAAGATGGCCACATGCATTTAACTTGTCCCACACTCCTTACTAAACACACAATTAAGAGGGGAGACAAGAGGTAAGGAAAAAGGACTAGAGGGAATTTCTCATTAATTGCTAAGTCTTGAGTACACTTCTTTTTGGAAAGTTGACTTCCTGAGGAAGCATGACTTACTTTGTGTTGTCAATCATGGCAACAAAGTCATACTAAGTTTCTGTCAAAGATAACTTAGAAGATAAAATGACTAAGTACAGAAAACAGGACAGACAGAGAGATGTAGAGATCAGCACATTAGTGCACGTGTTAGAGATCACACCAAAACATGCGTGCTTAGATATATACTCTATGGTGTATATACATACTATATCCAAATGCGTAGAGTATGGAACATCAGTATGAAAAAGTTATAGACAAATTAGTAGACCTGCAGTCCAGGAAATAGAGCATGGAAGCCGACTACAATTTTGATCAGTGTGTATGATTTTATAATGTAATGGCTAATAACCTTTAGTTATAATTTTTTAATAATTTAGTTAATTTTATTTTAAACACACTTGGGCTGACTTGTTCGGAAGCATTGTATATTTTTGTTTTAGGGCCGATTAATGATTTGTTTTGGGTCACGCCTATTCGGATTTAAAGATATAAGTATGTAATGTAAAGTTATGTTACAAGTGTTGATTATTGTGTAAGAATAAGTTATAGAGGGAAAAAATAATGAAGTTAGAAGATGATATAGCTCTTTAAAGAAGTAAGAGCATCCACGCATACATGGAACTGATCAGACAACAATGTCACTACAACAATTCATTTTTTATATAGTGCATATCAACATTCAGAGGGTTTTAGCCTTCATCTTATTGGATAGTGAGTCCTTGAAAAGTGAGTCCACCACCCCTAACAGGGTTATTGTAAAAGAATCTTAATAGGGTCAGACCCTTAACTAGGTCATTGTACTCAATTTGTAAAGACTGCTTCTAACAGGGCAAAGGAACTTTAACAGGTTCATTATATCTAGTACAATATTTTGTGGGTACTAATCCCCACCAGATTATCCTCTGATCAAGGTTCTCTATAATCAAATCATGTGTTATGTGTTCTTGTGTTAATATTATTGAATGCATATTTTTTTTATGTTTAATTGGCTGAAATATATTAAGTAGATAAACATTGATTCACCCCCCCTCTTAGTGTTTCTACCAATTGGTATCAGAGCTCTAGTCCTCTGAAATAAAGTTTAACCACTTGAGGAGATCATGGACTCAGGTGAAGAAAAACATTTGAAAAAGAATCCTGAAGTAGCTCTTGAAGATCTTGATAGATCTGGGAAGGAAAATGAAGAACTGAGATTGAAAAATGATGGCTCTCAAATACTTATTAAAAGGCTAAGAAAAGATCTAAATGATTGTTCTACAAGTGATCTAGGACAAATGGTCAAAAATCTTAATGAAGAGAACAAATCTCTAAAAGATAAACTTGAAGATCTGCAGGATCAGCTTACAAACAGCCAAAACACCATTGAAGACAAGATTAAAGAAAGCAATCAACTGGAAGAGGAACTTCTGCAGGAAAACATGAAAGTCTTGGAATTAGAAAACATAAAGAAGAAGTTGGAATCTGAATTAATAGAAGCAAAAGACAATATTGATAAACTTCACACAAATTCTGATTTGATTCAATCCCAGCTCAATGCGCAAATAAAAAAGGGGAACACTACTGGTCTCGGATTCAGTATAGCACAAAATGAAATCAAATCATTATAAGAGAAAGAAAAAACACTTGAAGCATCTTCAAAAGCTAAGAAATTTGAAGATACTACAGAGGTTATAGCTGAACTACCTAAAAGAGAAATCAAGAAAGTTAAAAAAACTTGTTATGCATGCAATGAACATGAGCATTTGGCTAGAGATTGCAAAGAGTTAAGACCTTTTAAAGGTTATTGTTACTCCTATAACAAGTTTGGTCAAAGGGCTATACATTGCAGAACAAGTAATAAGAATCAACATCAGCAGAATCATAGAATTATGAATCAAAACAATCAAAGAAATCAAATCTCAAGAAATTTGCAAAATATTACACGTCAGATATGCAACTACAATGGACACATAGCAAAGCAATGTAGCATGATGAGAAAGAACATCAGACCTCCTATCATTTGTCACACATGTGGAAAGGCTAGACATATCACAAGGTTTTGCAGATCAAAAACTCAGAAACAAGAGGATCCCAAAAATTCTCTATTTGAAGAGAAAGGAGAAGTCAATTTTATCAAAGAAAATGAAGATTCAAGAAAAATATGGGTTGAAGTTAAGAAGGACAAAAATGTTGACAAAGTAGTTGATGCATCCTCAGTGGACGCACCCTCTAGTTCTTCCTAAATAGACCTTCTTGGTCTTAGGGGGAGCTATTCTAGCTCAGAACCCCTACGCGGTTGGTGTACTCACATCAGAGTATGCACCTTTGGATTCATGGTTAAAAGCTTAGATTAGAACTTTGTGCATTCATGCATTATCTAAAATACATCACGATCAAAGTTTGAAAATCTCTATGCATGGTTGCAAGCATTAAATGCGGTAGATCGTATAAAAAGAAGTTTGTAGTCGATCATTTTCACAATTACATTCGAGAGCACAAAAATTGAAGAGCATTAGAGCACTAAGACATCAAAGCATGAAGGCATAAATAGTTTGGCAGTTGGAATGAATGAATAATCAGTTTGAAGCGGAGTCCTAGTCGTCGCGTCATTTCAGAATTTCATGAAAACCCTACATAAGAAAACAAACAAGTATGGAAACCCTAGTTGTGTTTGATGTAGTAGAGAGGAAGAGGTTCATATTTAAGAAATATCCATTTAAATCCATACTGGATGATGTGGAAGGGGCTTTCTCCAAAACCCCACTTGGCGTTGTTCACGTGGAAGATATCCGCGCATACATTTATTGTAAAAATGAATCATTAGGAGATGATAATATAGCTTCTCACATGGCATCAATGCTAAATAAAGACTTCACAATCAAAGATGAGTTCACACACTTACAAGATAACCATATTGCCAAGTATTCAAATGCGCATGAGTTTGAAGAACTAGAATGGGTGAAAATTCTGTTAAGCAGAATTCATGATGATCTTTTCTGGATTGGAGATGTCCCAGTTTGAATCACTACTAAACTAATCCATCAGTTAACCAGACTTCCAATGACTAGACCTATGCTTCCCACTGGAAAGGATGTCAAGAAACAAATTGTGAAAGTTTGTTTGTCTAAGAGTGATAGGCACAGAATGAAAATTGACCCTATCAAGGAAGATGACATTAAACTCATGACTATGATACTTGGATACAAGTTTCACCATGCAAGTAGGTTGAATAGTGTCTCTACTGCAACAGTTCTTGCAGCTATCAGAATAGTGATTGACAAAACCCAATACAACCTATGTGAGATCTTGCGCGATCAATTGATTGACAATATCAGAATCATCAAGCATGACAAAAGCAAAACATTCAGGTTTGGATCTCTGATCATCTATTTATATCACCATATAGTTGGAAAGGTTGCAGACCTTTATCTAGACAAAAGAAAACCTACAATGACTCAAATATCTCTTAAAGCCACAGTAGAAAGCAGTGCAAGAGATAAAATGGATATGGACATAAAGATATTTAGGGTAAAAATGCAAAGCAGGTTCAGACTATCTGAGAAGATAGTTGAAAAATACAGGGATACAATATGATTTATGGTAGAGACAGATTGCACATGCATGGAGGTTTTTGAGCCTAGAACTAAGTGGATTCATCCACTAGAGTATGAGGTAGAATACCATGTGCTAGAAGGATATGTGCAGGTCTTATTGTCAGCACCTAAAGACCCTAATGAACCTAGATGGGGCACCTACAGAGAAAAGACTGATGAAGTGGATATTGAACTACAACTTGTTGTTAATAAGAGGAAAGCATCTAGAATGACATCCAACATTCTGAGAAAGCATGGAGTCACTCAAGAAGGTTTGGATAAGGCAAAAGAAGCCAAAATTGCACAAGTTAAAATTGAGAAAACTGTTGAAACTCAGAAAAAGAAGCAGAAGAAAAATGAGGAGAGTACCACTGCGCCTACCAAAACCATTGATATAGACACTTCTCCACCTTCTATACCTAGAAAGAAACCAAGAGGAAGGAAGCAAGCAGCTACAAATCATCCACCCTCAAGAGCTACTCGAAGCAAAGCTAAGAATATTTAAGCTCCTCCTGAGGTAGGCTTTAGACCCAGTCTAAATATCTTGAAGAAAAGGATTATAAATGAAGGAAGATTGGATAAAATTTCCAAAGTCTATGACAAATATCAAGAAATTGATAAGATTGAGATACATTCTATGGTCATATCTCATATGATCAAGTTTAAGAAATTAGTTCTTGAACTTAAGACAGTAATTCCAAATCAATTATGGAACATATTGGAGATCATGAAAATACATGCTATAGAAGAAGACATGAAGATTAGAGAAGGAACCTTGATACTCTTCTTCCTATTTGTTCACATGATGAGAAGGCTATTCTATTAGATCTAGTAAAGCCTCATCTCCGTATTAAGACAAGAACTCTATAGATTATGAACAAAGAATATGAGCAGGTTGGAAAGGAGACTGAAAAGGCAATTGCACAAGTATTTATGGATAGACATATGTATCCACCAATGGCACCTACAGCAAAGGTCACCCCAACTCCTCAAAAATACATTACAACTCTAGAAATTTATATTGCACCTATGAAAGGTCCATAGGATTCAGCGCCCACAGTGACAATGACTTCTGAGACAGATAAATATATAGAAGATACTATAATAGTTGACAATGTCAAGATATCTATGACAGCTTCTGATAATGATATGAATAAGGTTGATGAAGAAATGAACACAGATGACACATCTCTACAATAGAATGAAGTTCCGTCCATTGATCCAATAGACTTGGATAAGGAGAAAGATACTCAAGATAATGAGACACTAGTGAAGGAGATTCATGTCAAAAGTGAATGTGTTGACACAAGTCAGAATACTATTTTTTCAACATCCACTCAACCATCTACATCATTGTTGTCAAGATTAACTCCTGACTCAACAAGTCTAGATGCATGGGGAGAAGAAGACCTTATCAAGATCAACATCCTTACCATGGAAAAAGGAAAAAGAGAAATAGGTGATGAGGAACCCTCACTTTTTGGAATCAATAAACATTCTAAATGAACTAGTTCCTGCTGATAAGAAAATTGCCAAAGTACAATAAGTTGAAGATTTAGACAACATCTTATCAAAATTCAAGTCACACTTCACTAGCTTAGTAGAATCTACTACTAAAATTATAGAAGATGAATACAAGAAGGAGAGATTAAATGACTTGGTAAAGAACTTTAACTTAGATCTAAACTCCTTAAAGATTGGGTAGGCCATATTGAAGGAATTGGCAGAGAAAGGAAAGAAAATCATAGCAAACTCTATGGATAGAGTGAAGCTCACCTCTGAGCACACTAAAAAGATAACAGAAGTAGAAGAAATGGTGGACAACATAAGAAAATTAGTTAAAATTGAGAAGGCAAAACTGGAAATCAACAAGATAAGGGTAAGGCAAACTCAATTGAGGAATGCACTTGCGCCATCGCTAGAATTTCTCAATGAGAACATCAAATAGATTTATAGCACAATATAGACATATGATCAAGGTCCTTGCATAGATTTGATGAAAATGGAAAAGTTGACATATGCCCTATGCGCACATCTTCAAACTATTGAAGCAATGAAAGTCTTTTGGCAGAAAGAGATTAAATCTCTTCAAGTTGTGTACCCAGAAGTCTATATAGAGTAAGTATGTTGAGGAATTATAGTTTTTGCACACCTTTTTC
>MU224569.1:545235-573384 GCA_018584345.1 Thuja plicata | reverse complement strand
TATTTAGGAATTAAATGTGATGTATGATTAATACAGGTTTAGGATTTTCTGTATTTGACACTCAGGTCGAGTAGAGTTAGTGAAAAACTCAGAATTGCCTAGTACAATAGGACTTTGATGATTCAGAAGAATGATAAATGCAACAAAATTGGTTAGAGTTGCAAGATGTCAATTTTGGGGTGTTACATACATAGGTTATCTGCTATAAAAATCCTATTCAGGTGAAGGTTCACCTGCCTTGGTCCTGCAGAGCCAGAAGAATAGGGGAACAGGATCATAATCGATCATTCCCGTTAGTTGGCCAAAAATAATTGGATTTCCCATCATTGGATTGGCAAGTCCAAAGGAAATTCAATTCAGCATTTTTGGGCACCAACATAGTGGCCCCCACCATTCTTGTCCCACAGGACTTCCTTGCTAAGGATTTTCTCCCTCAAATAAATTCAAAAGTTATGAAAGGATTTTGGGATTTCAAACCCCCCCACCCACTTGGCAAGTGGGCCATAGTTGATGGGGAGATGATGTGACAAATTGATAGGCTAGGAGTAGATAGGTTGATAGGTAGGTAGGTAGGTTAGATTATAGGTAGTTATAGGTAGTTAATTAATAGTTAATAGATTTTATAACAGAATTAGATTTAATTAGATATTGAACAATTTATTAAAATATTATTCTACTATACCCATTAGGTACATAATTTAAATGGGTCATTATATTTAGATAGATTAAGTTAAGAAGATTTAATTCTTATTTATGTTATTTGAATTAAGTAGCCTCATTTAATAGATATACTTTCTATTTAAATTGTGTAGTTTAAATACTAGATTTAAAATCTTAGTTTGTAAGTGAAATATATAGAATTGCTAACATGTTATGGATTTAATTCCTCATTGTTTTATTAAATCATGTAACTTTGTTTAGATAAAGTTTATTCAATTGTGTAGTTTATTATTGATTAATAGATGTAGTTTTTTATGTACAAAAAAATCTAGATAGATGTTAATTTAATTTTATTATGATAAATTGAATTATTGTTACCCATGTGTTTCAAGAGGTTAGAGGTCAATGTAAATTTTCTATTTGAGATTAATTTAAGATTATATTAAGGGATTTAAGGACTATAGTTGCATGGGAATTTGTAAGGGAGAATTTAATTATTTTAGAAGGATAAGGATTAGACAAGGTTTTGATTATTAAATTTTAAACTAGTGGTTAATGGTCGAAAGAGAATTGGGACTAGAATCATATGAATAAGTTGTAACCAAGGTTAGAAATAAAGTGATTACCAGGGAAATCTAATTTCAACATATGACTCTTAACAATTGATTATCATCATGATGCTACACATAGATTAAGACATGAAACCAGAGTTAAATCAACCTGACCCGGGTGTTCACATAACCCTTATGACTAGCTAATGCTCTAATTTTGTATCTGTATATGGTGTGACCCTAATTCAACCTATGTGTATACCTTGCAACTCAAATACTAACCTTACCATGATATCACATTACCTCAAATACATCCTTGTTATTATTTTACACTTGCATTTTAAAAAAAAAATTGTATGTGTGTTTTGCCCTAGTTTTGGCATGACATTTTGGTATTAGAGCGAGTGTTTCGACACTAGGAACCTAACCCATTATATTTCAACTCGTTCAAAACTTAAATCATTGTTTAGGATGCCTGTGGTCACTAGAAATAACTGATGAGGCAGAGGTCATAGAGCTCCCCATGTAGGGGCAGGACAGGAGGATCCACCAACTCCACCACCACCACCTCCACCACCATAGAACCCTAACCATGACATTTTGGATGTTCTCCAGAATCTGATTGGGGTAATTCAATAGAGGCTACCACCCATATTTTAGTAGGATATTCTTGAAAGGGAAGCACATATTTTAAAAAATGATAGAGCAGACAGCAAAGAGAGAAGTAGGAGTCCCCCACCTAGGTCTATTAAGGGTCATGATGATCAGGAGAGTGAGTCAGTTCATCGGGTTGTTATACCATGCAAGCAAGAGATACATGCCAGGGAGAGACCCCCTAGAGATGTTGGAGATGAGATCTGAGAGTTATTATGACTCCTGCCACCCTTTTTTTGGGATCCACTGATGGTTCAATAGCAGAGGCCTGGTTACAGAGTTTACAGTGATGTTTTGGATGGCACACTTATGGGAGTAATCTAAAGGCATGACTTGCAGTACATCTTCTACAGGAGAAGGCTTCCACTTGGTGGGAGAAGGAGGTGTCCATAGGTGGAGTGAGTATTGAAACACTCACTTGGGAGTCTTTTGTGGCCCATTTTTTAGAGAAGTATCTCTCTAAGCATTTCAGACAGAGATAGATAGAGGATTTCCATGATCTCCAGTAGAGAGGCCTCATAGTGGCCCAGTATGAGAATCAATTTCTTGAGCTCCTTCCATATGTTGATTACATGAAGGATGAGAAACTGCGTATTCACCATTTCATTAAGGGATTTAATATGTCTCTTCAGAGCACATTACACCTAGCATTCCCTACAACGTTCAGAGGGGTAGTTGAGATGACACTTGTAGCTGAGGAAATCCATACTAGACAGGAATCTCGAGATCAGTCTTAGCACCGAAACCCCTCTTCCCAGAAGTTAGGATAGCAGAGATCTCCTTGGAAAGGGAAATAGAATCACTCAGCAGGATCCTTTAAGGGTCAACAGTCTTAGTAGCAGAGATCTCAATAGGATTCTAGACAGAGGCATTCATAGGGTTATCAGGGCTCTAAGCCCAAACAGTGGGAGTCTCAAGGCCCTAGATAGGATCGGAGGACATAGACCCCTCAGACAAAGCCAGCTAGGACTCGATAGTCCTCTAGGGGTGGATACAGTGGTTCTAGTAGGACCAGAGGGTCTTAATAGTCTAGGACATAGGGAGTGCAAATTTAGACCTGAGGACCATGTTACACTTGTAATGGTATGGGTCATGTAGTGAGAGAGTGCCCATAGGGTTAGTCAGCCAGTGGTCAGAGAGAGGCTACCTCAGAGCCTACATTTGGAGATATGGGTAGATCACATAGAGTTTTTGCAGTGGTGGATAGCCGCTAGGACGAGCACTAGGCCATGGTCATAGAGGCCACATGTATGATTCAAGGTATCAGTGTTTCTATCTTATTTGATTCAGGAGCCACAGACTCCTTTATATCTCCCTATGTAGTGGAGCATTGCAGGCTGGAGGCAGTTAGACAGGATGTTGGTTAGGAGGTTGAGTTAGCTTCAGGAGCTAGGGTGTCTGTTAGTTCCTTAGTTCCTAGTTTTCAGATTCAGATTGGAGACTTAATCATGATGACTAATCTCTGCATTACCCCTCTAGGTTCTTATGATGTAGTCCTTGGCATGGACTGGCTATATGCCCACAACGCCAAGATGGATTGTCGTCAAAAGAGGGTTGAGTGTGTTGATGATCATGGTACTTCTATGGTGATATTTGGGGTACAATGACGTATCCCTTTGCATGATTTCCTCTATGTAGCTTAGGTGGTGCATGCGGAAGGGATGTCAGTTATTTTCCATCACCATTAGTGATAGAGAGGAGGATTTAGAGGGGGAGCCTTCTCTTGAGGATTATCCTATTCTTCAGGAGTTTGTAGATGTATTTCCTACTAAGCTTCCTGGTATGCCTCCACCTAGGGTAGTTGATTTTCAGATAGATCTTGTTCTAGGAGCCGAGCCAGTATTTAGAGCACCATACAGGATGACCACACATGAGCTCAATGAGCCCAAGATTTAGTTAGAAGAGCTCTTGGAGAAAGGGCATATCTGACCTAGTGTATCACCTTGGGGTGCACCAGTAATTTTTGTGAAGAAGAAGGATGGATCACTTAGATTGTGCATTGATTATCGATAGTTGAATAAAGTAATAATTAAGAACTGATACCCACTTCCCAGGATCGGTGATTTGTTTGATCAGTTGCAGGGTCCCCAAGTGTTCTCAAAGATAGATCTAAAGTCAGGGTACCATCAGTTATAGATTGTGGAAAATGATATCCACAAGGTTTCCTTTCACACGAGGTATGGTCACTATGAGTTCATAGTAGTACCATTTGGCCTCACGAATGCTCCAATGGTGTTCATGAGCCTCATGAACAAAGTGTTTCATACATTCTTGGATAAATTTGTGTTAGTGTTCCTTGATGATATTCTGATATATTCTCGCAATGAGGAGGAGCATGAGGAGCATTTGAGGTAGGTTCTGCAGCATTTGAGAGATAGTTATTTGTACGGTAGCTTATCAAAGTGTGCCTTATTTAGACCCAAGGTGCATTATCTTGGTCATTTTATATTCGTTGATGGGATCTATGTAGACCCATCGAAGATTAGGGCCATTATGTATTGGCCAACACCCACCAGTGTCACTGAGGTTAGAATTTTTATGGGCTTAGCAGGATATTACAGACGGTTCGTGGCAAGATTTTTTGGAGTAGCTCATCCCATCACCTCCCTTAAGAGAAAAGGGAAGAAGTAAGCATGGATAGAGAAGTGTGAGAGAGCTTTCCAGGAGCTCAAGAGAGCCCTCACTAGTGCACCAATTTTAGCAGTGCCAGATCCTTCAGCAGATTTTTTTATATGTCCTGATGCTTCATTGGATGGTTTAGGAGTAGTCCTTATGCAAGAGGGTCATCCTATAACTTTTGAGTCTAGAAATATAAAGACTCACAAGCTTAATTATCCCACTCATGACGTAGAACTTATAGCGGTGGTTCATGCCTTAGTGAGATGGTGACATTTCCTTCTAGGTCACTGAGTTGAGCTTCATTCAGATCACCAGAGCCTACAGTATATCTTTACACAACCTAATCCTAATGATAGGTAGAGGAGATGGATGGAGTTTTTGTGTGAGTATGATTTTTATTTTTATTACATCAAGGGGAAGGAGAATGTAGTGGCAGATACCTTGAGTAGGAGGTGACACGAGCTCTCATCTATGACTTCTAGTATAGATTTAATGGAGTGCATTTTGCATCACTTGCCAAAGGTTGGATTATATGTGGAGGTTTGTCAGGTTATCCATTCTTAGAGACCCCTTGAGGGGAGATTTGCAGAGTATTCTTTAGAGTTTGATGGACTTCTACGTCATAGGGGATGCATCTATGTACCTTCTACGGGTGAATTACGAGAGTTTATTGTGCTTTAGGCTCATAGAGCACCTTATGAAGCTCATCTAGGAGTCAAAAAGTTGCATGGCAATTTGAGACAGGTATATCATTGGCTGGACATGAGGTTGCAAATTTATAGCATAGTTGCTAGATGTCTAGAGTGCCAGAGAGTGAAGGTAGAGCACAGTCATCCAGGTGGGCTCCTGCAGCCACATGAGATTGTCGAGTGGAAGTGGGATACTATATCTATGGACTTCATTGTTGGTCTCCTGATGTCTTCTCACCACCATGATTCCATCTTGGTGATAGTCAACACATTGACCAAGGTTGCCCACTTCTCACCCATGCATACTACATTCACAGCACGAGACGTAGCCCAGGTCATTTTTCAGGATATCATCAGACTTCATGGCATTCCTCGTAAGATCATCTCTAATAGAGACTCCTTGTTCACATCATCTTTTTGGAGAGAGTTACAGGCAGCGTTGGGTACTAGACTAAATTTTAGTATAGCATACCACCCTCAGATAGATGAGCAAACAAAGAGGGTTAACTAGGTGTTATAAGATATGTTACGTATGTATGTGATGGACCATCAGGTCAAGTGAGAGGAATACCTACATCTGGTCAAGTTCACCTATAGTAATGGGCATCATTCTTCTATAGGTATGCCACCATATTAGGCATTGTATGGTAGACCTTGCGGGACTCCCTTGAGTTGGGACAAGATTGAGGATAGAGTATCTATTGGACCCCAGTTGGTCAAGGATATGGAGCAGCAGGTAGTATTGATTAGATAGCATCTTAGAGAGGCTCTAGACTGATAGAAGAAGTATGGTGATGCAAAGCAGGTTGATCATAAGTATATGGTTTGAGATATGGTCTTCTTGAGAGTGTGCCCGCATAAGAGTCCAATCCATTTTGGAAAGGAATCTAAGTTAGCACCTTGCTTTGTTGGACCTTCTGAGATATTAGAGAGGATAGGACCAGTTGCCTACCGTCTAGCCTTACCACCCAGCCTGTCATGCATCGACGATGTGTTTCATGTATCTATGCTATGAAATATATTTATGATGAGTCTCACATTATAGATTGGAATGCCTTGTAGGTGGATTCAGATGGATAACTAGCACTAGAGCCCATTCGTATTATATCTCGATGGACCCTTACACTTCAAGGCCGAGAGCTGGACCAGGTTAGGGTCTAGTGAGATTGTTATGATGAGGTAATGGCTTCATGGGAGGACGCAGTGCAGATAATATATTAGCACCCATATCTTTTTGATGAACTCTAGGAGGAAGTTCATGCCTAGTGGGGGAGGATGTGAGGCCTCACCCCGACCCATTAAATCTTCACTACTTGATCACACTTTGATACTTTATGTTTTGATACATTGATAAAAAAAAATTTTAATCTTGACAGAGACTCGATATATTATGTTATGATGATGATTATATTATGTGGATTACATTTTGATATGGATTAGACCTAGAACATGTGGTTGATTTTGATTATATATGTTTAGATAAGTGAATTGATGAGAAAATAAAATCAAGATTAGACCGGATTATTTCATGGATGCCATGTCATGATGATTATGGAATTATTATGTTTTAAACATTTTTGTATGAAAATTGCAATTAAGAATTTAATACTGCCACTGAGTAATGTTGCTAATTATAAATTGAAAATGTATATTGCATGTGATTTTATTATCTTGGACTACTGATGCTCAAGTGTAGTGTGCAGGAAAGAGAACCATGGAATTATTCAGAGAATCAAGGCTAAACATATGTGAATTGAGTAAGCCAAGGTTTAATCCAATAAGGGATTTAAACCTAACTATAATTTTATCTTGTTGTAAACGTAATCTGAATGTGTGTTAATAGTTTAAAACTCATGTTGTTTGAAAATGTCATTTTTAATATGATGTGTATTTTGTCTTGGTGTCACTTGACACTCATGTTGTCCATGTGGATGGTGACATGTCAAATTAGGGCTTGAGAAAAAATCACCAAACCTTATAGGTTGTTATATTAATCCCACTTGCATATAGATGTCTTTTAGGGATCACATCAAGTTGGAACTCGGATTTGAACTTTAGGGGTACTTTGGAAGGGTCAAAAGTGACCCTAGAGTGTATTTTTGGCAAAAATTAGTTAACCCTAAGGGGGTACCTTTGGTTAGGGCTAGTTTTTACCTATAGAGTAAACCTAGATCACCATTATGGCTCTCCAAAATGCCTACCTTTCAAAAGTGGCGAAAATGAAGATGGCCACATGCATTTAACTTGTCCCACACTCCTTACTAAACACACAATTAAAAGGTGAGACAAGAGGTAAGGAAAAAGGACTAGAGGGCATGTATCATTAATTTATAGGTCTTGAGTATACTTCTAGGGGTCTTTTTAGAGGATTTGGAGAAACTTAGTGAGTGTTCACCCACTCTCCAATTTTGGAGACAACTAGATTTGGAGGAAGAAAAGGAAAAAGGGATAAGGGCTTCTACTCAACCACATTCTTGCCATTTGTCTTAGACCAAGGTTGGTGGATTCTTGTCATGGAGGAATGCTCTTGCATTTAAGATTTGCATGATATTGTTTGAATGAATATGTAAATCTTGTATGGTTTCATATATGTAATCTTGTAAAGTGTTGTTGTATGTAGATGTTGATGTTATGTGTTGGGTTTGGGATGCATTTGAATTTTATTTCATCTCTTGCTCTTTTGAATTTGAGAGTATTGTTCATGGGAGTTTAAGGCATTACTCACCCTTTGGGAAGGGAAGAAGTGGCCTTGTGTGAAGAGGTTATTTGGGCTCTCCATTGTAGTGAGAGTCTCTTCTCTTGGAGAAGAGGGATAATTTCATGGAGTATGGGCTCTATGAAGCCATGTGGTAAATATTTTTTTTGGTATGAAAATGACCAAATGTGTATATGGAAGGAATATCAATTTAGCCTTGGAAAGGCATGGGAGAAAACTCTTATTAAAAAATTTGAATGCAATGGCATTCTCCTCCTTGAAAAATCCCACTTTCACCCTACTTCAATGGGTTTGGAAAACCCATTTGTGAAACCTTGGTTGGGAGTAAATTGTTGTGTTATGCAGATATGTTTGTTGTAAAAATTGGAATATGTTACCTTGTTTAGTCTTGGTTCTCCAAGCTTGGGGGTGGTCTCTTTGAGGCCTTGGTTGGGAGGCGAGCTCCCATGGTTCCCTTCATGTTTTATTATAGGTTTTTAAATTAAGTTAGATGTGGAAAAGTTTGGAAGAAGTCTTCTTTTTGGTATTGTTGTGAAAGAGCAATCTTATGGTTGCATGATTGCTCCTTGTGTTGAGGATCCTTTTATTAAGTGTTGTAAAGCTCATTGTGTAAGTTTGTTGAGCAAAAGTGAAAATCTCTCATTTCTTTGTAATGATATTCATAGCATGTAAACCTTGTGAATGGTTAAATCTTGAAACCTCTATTGTATGTGACTTTAAATTTCCAAGTCAAGAACACTACATGTTTCCTTTAGAATTTTGAAATTTTATCTCAATTAGATCGATACCTCATTTTCAAAATAATTGTATTTCCTATCCTTAAAAAGAAGATATTAGCTTATCTACTATAGTAAGTCAAAGAGATTAATATAATAATAAAAACAATCACCTATATTAATGATCAAATTCTAGTTGCATAATGTTTGGCAAACAAAAATAAAACAATCAAATTCATGTCATAGGGGATGGGGAGATGATGTGACAAATTGATAGGCTAGGAGTAGACAGGTTGATAGGTAGGTAGGTAGGTTAGATTATAGGTAGTTATAGGTAGTTAATTGATAGTTAATAGATTGTATAACATAATTAGATTTATTTAGATGTTGAACAATTATTAAAATAGAATTCTACTCTACCCGTTAGGTACATAATTTAAATGGGTCATTATATTTAGATAGATTAAGTTTTGTAGATTTAATTATTATTTATGTTATTTGAATTAAGTAGCCTCATTTAATAGATATACTTTCTATTTAAATTGTGTAGTTTAAATACTAGATTTAAAACCTTAGTTTGTAAGTGAAATATATAAAATTGCTAACATGTTCTGAATTTAATTCCTCATTGTTTTATTAAATCATGTAACTTTGTTTAGATAAAGTTTATTCAATTGTGTAGTTAATTATTGATTAATAGATGTAGTTTTTTATGTAAAAAAAAATATAGATGGATGTTAATTTAATTTTATTACGATAAATTGAGTTATGTTGCCCATGTGTTTCAAGAGGTTAGAGGTCAATGTAAATTTTCTATTTGAGATTAATTTAAGATTCTATTAAGGGATTTAATGAATATAGTTGCATGGGAATTTGTAAGAGAGAATTTAATTATTTTAGAAGGATAAGGATTAGATAAGGTTTTGATTATTAAATTTTAAACTAGTGGTTAATGGTCAAAAGAGAATTGGGACTAGAATTATATGAATAAGTTGTAACCAAGGTTAGAAATAAAGTGATTACCAAGGCAATCTAATTTCAACGTATGACTCTTAACAATTGATTATCATCATGATACTACACATAGATTAAGACATAAAACCAGAGTTAAATCAACCTGGCCGAGGTGCTCACATAACCTATATGACTAGCTGATGCTCTAATTTTGTATCTGTATGTGGTGTGACCCTAATTCAACCTATGTGTATACCTTGCAACTTGAAGAATAACCTTACCATGATATCAAATTACCTCAAATACATCCTAGTTAGTGGTTTACACTTGCATTTAAAAAAAAATTTGTATGTGTGTTTTGCCCTAGTTTTGGGCATGACATGATTGTTCCTTGGCTTAAAATTTAAATTTGTATTATGATCCCTTGGGTCATAATTCTGATCCCTATCATTCTGACATCCATTATAAATCCTTCCATTACTTTGATGTCTAAATTATTCATGTTGATCAAATGTGTTAGGATCCCTCCTATTTTTTTTGTTGTAATATTCTCCGTTATCCCACTATCCCTGATGATCTCTTCTTTCCCAATCATTGTTGTCTCTCTCAAGTCTTCCTCTTTCATTTGGTTCAAACAAGGGGTTGGTATGATCATTGTTAAACACATGCCCATTATTCTTCCTATGAGGAGGATTATAAACTTCATTTCTATCATCCTTAGGAGTTTCTTTATCTCTTGGTGATCTAATTGTATCTCTTGTTATTCCTATTTTCCTTAGTATCTCTTTTGGTTGCCTTTTGAGAGCCCTAACCATTTCTTCATTATCTAATCCTGCCTTATCCATCTCATGAAAAAATTTATCCCATTTGTTAGTTCTTTTCTCCTTTTCAATCATTTCCTTATTTGGATCATGTTGAGACTCATGTCCTCTTCTATTACTTTGAATAAAAGGATTACAATTTTCACTACTGCTCTCATGAATATGATGGCTTGAATTAGGGAATTTTTCAAAAGCATATTCTTTGTCATCTTTATTGGGATATATCATGCGAGGTACATAAGGCATCTTTACACTTGAAGTCTCAAATTTCCTTAGCTTTAAGTATAATTCAAGTTAATCTAGATGCAAGGATCTTCTTCCCCACATGGAAATTATTAATAACAAAATTATGTAACCAAGTTTATCACTTCTTTAATTTTGTAGAGTTGCCACCCTCTTCTTAAAAGGAAATGAAATTAATTGATTTGGGTTCTTCCTCAGTAGAGTATATTCTACAAAAATATGAATAGAAACTTAAGTTTAAATATATGAATTTTAAACAATGAAAAATTTAATAAAAGTTATAAGCTCTATTACATAAGATTTAAAAGCTTTTAATGATATTACTCATACATCTACTTCTTTATACTTGAAAATGTAAAATCTAAAATTTTCAAAATCTAAGAAATAATGATTCTTAAGATGCCTTAATAAAGACAAAGAGATTAAAAGATGAATTAAAGTATGAACTCTAAATCAAATCCAAATTATGTAACTCACCACAATGTCTTAATTTAATGAATCTCTATGCTGGTCTAAAAACAAAAAACTTGTAAAGTTTACTTGCAACTTGTTCCCCAGTAGAGTCGCCAATCTGTTGGTGCTCAAATCTACAGATTGGACTTCCTATGGATTTCTCTTATCCAATGAAGATAGATACAATCGATTTTCCAATGAACAAGGTTTCAACAACCTCCTACAATTTTGGCTCCACAGAACCAAGGCTAGTGGGCCTATACTTTAAATTTGTCTTCAAAGTCTTCTAGAGGTTTCCTATAGCGAATAACTGATAACTTCAACTCCTGCTTATCAATGTGTTAATAAGATCACAAAACTAAAAATATGTGTTATTCAAATATAATGTATTTAAAATTACTTGATATAATTGAAATATAAACTGGATAAGATGAAAGAAAAGAGTAATTCAGAACTTGAAATAATGGAACCTTATACCACAATTCAATTAACAAAGAGAGACCAGTGCTTTATTTCAATAATGGGCAATAGAGTCGATAATTCTTCAATCCTATGTTCCACTTTAGAGACAACTTTGAAAACAAAATCTTATCACCTTAAACGCGTTATGAGATGCACATATAAGTAAAAAGTTTAAAAAATACTTCAATTTAATACTATTCCTCAAATGACAGACTAATTGATCAATACTTTAAACAATAAGATTTTAACCATGCAAAAATGAGAAAGAAACAATTGAATATACAGAATAGAAACTTAAATTGAAATGTACGCAAATCAAAACTATCACTTTAAGGAATGTCGATTGGTTTATCTGAAGGACTTGATTGTAAAGAAATAATGAAAATGATTGCACAATGAAAGAAATACAGACTTATCTCTACTTGATAAGAAAATGTATATCAGATCCTTGCATACAATATTTGAAATCGACTATCTTTCATTCCATCACTCCCTAAGAATCCATAGTTTCAACATATCAATCATCGTGTTCTTCTTATTTTATGTTATTTTTTCCTCTTTTGCAGATTTATGACTGGATATAAATATAAAATCGAAAGGGTGTGTGAAAACATCACTCCCTTTCCCTAAAAACTAACCTATAACAAACTATTACATGGATTTGATAACAAATATCCTTCATTAATCAGCCATAACAGCCAACCATTCAGTTCGGCAAGTTGCAAAACTTCCCATTCAAGAAATTTGTATATAAACTTCTTCAATAGTCACATTCAAAAGTCCATGCATGGTGCGTTTGAAGTATGTGGATCTACATATGGCATCTATCCTCCTTCTGCGCATCACTCATGTACATTTTGAGTTTTTTCATTGATCCTGCTAGTAGACTATAGATGTTTCAAGCTTCCCGGTTCTTCTTGATTACTGTGAAGCATGTTGAAGTTGATGATTCTGACAATGCATTGTTCTTGTGTGGTGAATGATGAATTCTTCACAAATCTTTCTATTAAGATTTCTTCCTTGTTTATTTCACAAAGCCTTCATAAATCTTCTTTTTTTAAAATCCTTATATATTGTTGTGTATAAATGAATATACTTCATACACGTATCATATTTCTATTATTTCTTATATCAATCTGCAACATTATCACGTGGGGGAATCTATGCATTATGGGAGTTGATTATGCATTCCCTTTTAATGGCTGCAATAACAGCATTAACTATCCTTCTGTAGTTTCTTATTACCACATTTGTAGGTAACTCCTTAACTCAATGCTAAGGAGTATGTAGCATCCCTTGATTCATGCTTCATCACCTATGTCATGTTTTAACAACTGTAGAACAACGTTGATCATTACATCAATATTGTTGCAGTCTTTATTCAAGTGTAGACTGGTGCTGCAAATTTTGGAGGTGAACTTTGTAACACTTGGAGACTATAGACTTCTCATGAAGGTATTCTAATGTAGCATGCCTGATCTCAGTCCCATGCATTCTTAATTGTAGAGTGGAACTGATGTGTACTAGCCAATACAAACTATGGCGTCATAGCTCTCATAAAAATTCAGTCACTGTTGTGTAGACCAATCTTCATTATATGTTGAAGTTGATGGCATGTATCTCTACACATAAAAATGAAAGTATTCTCTGGTATGTGGCATATGGAATCTCATTTGTGATCTCTTGTCATCATGCCTGCAAATAATCCTCCATCAAATCCTTCCTTGCGGGTGCTCACCACCTTGCAGCCTGTCGCCAACGCAAATGTTTAGAACAATGAGAAAAGTATAATATGGAAGATAATAAACATTTTATTATTGATTTATTTGAAATAAATAAAAGCCATAACTATAGGATTAGTTTTCATATTTATCATATAATCTTTCATCTGTATAATTGCATAAAGCTTTAGTTTTTCTTTAATAACAAATGGTATGAAACTCATATATTAGGACAAGACTCATGCTCAAGATTAGAATAAAAATCATTAATCATACATATATCATGGAAAAGGAATAAGAAATATAAATACGTGTAGATTATAAATAATATGAACATTTTCAAAAGTAATATAGTATAACTTCTATTAATAGCATTTTCCATGACAACATTTTACCAAACTTTCCCTTTATAAGCATAACACTTGGATTCAAATATGTGGAAAGGAAACATTATTTATTATTATCGTTATTGATCAAATCATAACATATTGTAATCTTATAGATCATGACCATAAATAATAACATCATCCTTCCATTGAAGATAATGAATATTCCAATACATGAAGGCTTGATTAAGGCAAGATCAACCTCTTCAAAATGTTAATAGATCGCTAATTAAAACATTTGAAAGTATCATTGAATCAAGGATATAATCATCTTTTAAAATATTACCTCTTAGGTCATGATTGCAAGGTAACTACCTTTATCATCAATGTGGATTAGTGATTTATAATGTGATGGTAAGATATGTTGGATTCCATATAAGCACATTAGGAAAAACATCACATAATATTTTAAACTTAATCAAAAGCATATTCAAGATCAATTGTAATCACATTATGTTTTTAAGAGAAGAAAGTCACAAGATTAGGTTCCTATATTCCCCTAGTGAAAAAGAAACTTTAAGAAAATGATTCTAAGACAATACAAATCTTTAAACATTAAGCATTAAGACATATGAAAGTGAATAAATACATGATAACACTTTGATAAGACAAGGATGATGAAAAAAGAAGCTATAAAAGGCAAGTAGGTATGTGTAGACAATTACTTCCCTGAACAAGAATGGATATAAATTACTTTTTCGACATGGGTTCCACCACCCTCATCATCTGTATTGGGCATTTCCTCCTCTTCCATCTAAGAGTTATCCTTTCTTAGCTGTTCCTCTTTCTCATTTTCCATATTCTCTTTATTAGTATCACTATCTCCATTGTTTTGATCATCTTTGTCTTTTCCCTGGTTCTGTAGGGTTTTATCACCAGTCTTCTCTAGCTTAGCCCTCTTCTTACTTCTAACCCTTTTTTTTAGACTCTATTTTTTACTTTCCATTTTAACTACCTCATGCTACCTTTAACCCTCTTAGGGATAGGTTCAGGAAGGTTGTGGGCATACTTAGAAATAAGTAGAATGAGCCCCACATGGAGCACCGGATTACTTGATTTCTTTCTATGCTCCATCACTCTATTATGCAAAGAACTCAGGAGATAGAAATGGAACAAGATCTTTTTACCATGCTTGAAGTGGTTGGCCAGGATGAAATGCAAATTGTAGATTTTAGAGTATCTGCCATCCAGAGTAAAATACTCAATCATGACTGTAAGAATGTCAGCCCAATGAGATTTGATTTTTTGGATATCAACATAATCCCTTGTTCCTTTACTAAGAAGGGCTTCTTCATCTTTAGTTTTTGGGAAAATCTTGAAGGCTTGAGTACCAGCCATCTTATTGTCCCTATAGAGTTTCATGCCCTCACAAGGCAAGCCCATGATTTTTTAGATAACCCTCATGGAGAGGGTAAAATATTTACCCCATAAATGCACTTTCCCATCCTTCCAACCCTCTGTAAACTTTTTTCTTATCTCTGTATCCTAGCCATGGAGCTTCTCTAGATACTGAGAGACACCTCCTTTTTTCAACCTTCTCCATACCTTCTTCTTCTCTTTCCATTTAGTATAGTCAATCAACTCCTCTCTCTTCAGTCCTCCTCCCATAGTTCTCATCACTTCTTAAAAATGCCGATACTTAGCAATATTGAGCACAGGTTTTAGGCAAGCTTTATTGTTGTGATTATTCCAGTTCAAGTTTAACACCCAGAAAGCATGCGGTGTCACTAATCTAATTAATCCCATTTCCTTCAAATAACAACACACATTGCTTTTAATAATTAAAGATGACCTCATCATTAATTATGATTTTTTATAACTCCTTCAATACTATTCATCCTATCGTACCTGATAAGACTAGCCATCTCCATTTTAAAATCCACCTCACCTCGCCATGATTGCATGACATTAGAGTACACACCCACATTTGCTAAACCATCCACTATCATATTACCTTCTCTGTAAACATGTGAAATATGGTAACATTCAAAATTAGACAATAAAGATTTTGTTTTTTCGATGATATGGCTTATTGTCGATGAGGCTTCATGAGTGCCTTTAATACAATTAATAATATTCAAAGAATCTCCCTCCACCCAAAGTTTGGAGAAGCCCATATCTTTGGCCAATATGACCACATGAAGGGCTGCCATAACTTCAACCATATGGTTTTTCTAAACTCCCAGTGGAGCTGACACTGCTCCCAGACAATTTCTAGTCACATTCCTAATGAGGCCTCCCACTCCAGCAGACCCCGGATTCCCTTTAGCCGCCCCATCAAAATTATCTTTAACCCAACCATTTGGAGGGGCAATCCATCTAGTATTTTCCCTCAAGTTTTTTTTTTTGTCTTTCTGCACCTATACATTCATAAGTATTTCTCTAATACAAAGAACATTCTTGTAGGGGGAGTCGCTTGAAAGCTGATTTTTAAAATTTTCCAAGATACTTCTACATACACTGTTAGCCACAGTTTGAAAGGGAGATATTTTTTCTCTAAAGATTCTATTATTTGTTTCCTTCCATATTCTCCATGTGAAGTGGGGTAGAATAAGCTTCCAAAGATCTTTGGCTTCCTTACCCTTAAGGGGACAACTCCATTGTTTAACCATGTCCTAGAAGTTAAAAGGTTTGACCCACTCTAGGTTAATGACATTAAGCACTGAGTTCTAGACTTTACAGGAGTAGGGACAATGAATCATTATATGATTATATTTTTTAGCTTCAGAGCAACAGGGGATACATCTATTAGGCATACTAAAGCCCCTTTTTCAAAGATTATCCACTGTAAGGATTTTATTCTGAACAAGAAGCCAGAAGAACATGTTAATTTTAGGAATAAGGTTGTTGTTCCATACCTTACAGCTAGAAGAGTGGTTATCCTTTTGGTGTAGAAGGGTAGAAGTAGACAAGACAGAGAATTTTCCATTAGCCTCCGGCCCCCAGATCAATGAGTCTTGTTTATTAGGTCTAATAAACCAAGGGGAAAGAAACTTATTGACCAAGTGGAGAGAATCATCAAAAGAGATGAGGTCTACCCATTTATCATTGATCCAGTAATCAAAAACCTTCTCTCCAACAATATCAATACAATCCGAAATTGCAGGCCTCCATTCCTGCTTGTCACTTAGAGCATCTTCCTTCAGCCAGTTATCTATCCAAAAGTTTATTTTCCTGCCATTTCCCAACTTCCATCTACCACCTTTACTAATCATATCCATGATTTTTCTAATACTATTCCATATGAAAGAGCCATTGATCTCCGAAGGGTCCCTTAGCACTTACTCCAGAGAGGTTAAGTGGTACTTTCTCTTGATGATGGAATTCCATTCCTTCTCTTCTTCAAAGATTCTCCAGCACTATTTTGCTAGCAAAGACTTATTTGTGTTTTTGATACTTCTTATTCCAAGCCCTCCCCATTTCTTGTGTTTACACACCACCTCCCAAGCCACAAGGCTTAACCTCTTCTTCTCTTCCACTCCAGACCAAAGAAACCTTTTTTGAATTTTTTCAATCAAGTCAACAAATTTTTGAGGTATTTTAAATAGGCTCAGGGCATAGACTGGAAGATTTTGAAGAGTGGATTTCAGAAGTTGAACTTTACCAGCTTGGCTAAGGGTAGCACCTTTCCATCCAGCCAACTTATTATGAAATCAGTCAATAGTGCTATTCCAGAAAGAATCATCTAGTTTAAGGCATAGGGGGAGACCCAAATAAGTAGATGAAAGATTCCCTATCTTACATCCCAAAATAGAGGAGATCTTCCTTTGTCTATCTTCAGGGGTGTTACAAAAAAATAGAGAACTCTTCTCCTAGTTAATAGATTGACCTGAAGCTTTAGTGTAATTGTTCAATGTCTTTTTCATGTTCCTAGCTTCCAAAATAAAGGCTTCTCCCATCATAATTGTATAATCCACAAATTTCTAATAGCATTTATGTTGAGCCAAAGAAGGTTGGAGACTAGAGATCTGACCATATAAAACCATGCTTTCTATGGATCTCCCAAGACTTTCTGCCATTATAGCAAAGAGAATAGGGGAGATGGGGTCACCTTGTCTAAGCCCTCTAGAGGGATGGAAGAAGATGGAGGATCCTCCATTAACCAGCACCGAGGAAGACACCGTAGTGACCAATTGCATTATCAATCTTATCACATCATTATCAAATCCAAAGGAGCTAAGAATTTTAAATAGGAAAGACCAGTCCACTCTGTCATAAGCTTTAGACAAATCCAATTTCATCAAAAAACCTTATTTTTTAGAGGTTTGAAGGGAATGAATATTCTCATGCACAACCATAATAGAATCAAGAATTTGTCTACCTAGGACAAACCCATTCTATTGAGGTGATATAAGATTTGGAAATAATCTCAAGATTCTTGATATCATAACCTTTGAGATGATTTTATAAAGAGAATTGCATAGGCTTATGGGGCGAAATCCATCAATTGTATCTGCTCCATGTTTTTTAGGGATGAGAGTGATAAACATTGAGTTGATTTCTTTGAGTATAGATTTGGTACCATAGAATTCTTTAACTACAGAGAAGACATTTTTTCCAACAATGCTCCAAAACTGCTGGAAGAAAAACATCTGAAACCTGTCCGGGCTAGGAGATTTCTCTCCTTCAAAGGAAAGGACCACCTTCTTGATTTTAGCCTCTAAGGGGATAGCTCTTAAGAGGGCATTAACATCAAATTCCAGGATGTGTGGAATAGAATTTAGTAGATTCCTTTGCTCAACCATGTCTATGCTTTGATCTTTAGAAAGTAAAGAAGCAAAATAGCTCACCATTTCTTCCCTTATTTATTCTTCTTTGGATATTTTACCATTTCTAGTAGATAGAGAATGGATTCTATATATGGCCTTATGTTTAAGAGCAGTGAGGTGAAAAAATCATGTATTCTTATCTCCTTCTTTAAGCCAGAGGGATCTAGATCTCTGTCTCCAGAAAGTTTCTTCTTTAGCTATGATATTATGAAGTTCAACAAGGGCTATATTCTCTTGACTTCTTAGAATTTTAGTTAACCCATTCCTTTGGATTTCCTCCTGAATTTCATTCAGTTCCATTTGGGATTTTATTTTGACTTTGAAGATATCACCATATATGTGCTTGTTCTGACTTTTAACATTAGTTTTAATGTTAGCCAGTTTCTTGACCAGTTTGAACATTGTAGTTCCTTCCACCTCAATACTCCACCACTCCCTAATTTTATTTTCAAAATCAGGATGGTCTAGCCACATCTTCTCAAATCTAAAAGGAGAATTTATTTTTCCAAAAAATGGGGAGATATTGAGGGAGATAGGGAAATGATCCGATCCTATTCTTGTAAGGGAGGAAAGATCACAGGAGAACTTAGTATACCATTCTGGATTTATCATAGCCCTATCCAGCTTAACTTATATCAGGTCCTTGCCCACCCTATAGTTAGACCAATTGTAGTTTATCCCTTCCAGATCAACATCCATCAGCCCTTCATTGATAATGAAATTCATAAAGTCTACTCTAATTTCCACTTGGGAAAGATTACCACATTTTTTATCTTCCTTCTTAAGAGGGGTATTGAAGTCTCCCATGAGGATGAAATTGTTATCTCTTCTTCCTTCCATCTGCTCATGAAAATTCTTCCATAGTTTAATTCTTCCTATCTTATTATTTGGGGCATACACATTGAATAGAGTCCAAGAAAAATTATACTTTAAACTCCTTATAGCAACAAAAATGAAGCTCTTATCTTCTGTAAGGAGCTTATAGTCATAACAAGATTGGTTCCAAAAGATAGCCAGACCTCCCAAGACCCCTTTTGAACTGCTACCAATGCATTTTCCATGTTTAACCAGCTTCATTTTTTCAATCTTTTCTTTTCTCATTTTAGTTTCTTAAATCAATAGAATATCAGGTTTAGAGTCTCTAACTAGATTCCTAACTACATCTTGCTTATGAGGACTGTTAAGTCCTCAAATATTCCATGAGATAATCTTCATTTAAGGGTTGGGGTACAAACCTGATGGATAGTAAGTTGTTTTCCATCAACAATGTTCTATTTAGCTTCCTCCTCCCTTTGGGTTTTTTTGATCTTCTTCCTTTTTCTCCCTCTGGAGTTCCAATATCAGCTTTCTGTTGTCTAATTAGAACTTCTAGTTTTTGGCCTCATGCCTTCTTGTTTGATTTCCCCATAGATTAGCTCTCAACTTTCTTTCCAGAACATAAGTTTGGTTCAAAGGTCATGTGCTTTCGCTCAGGGGATTTAGGGATTTTCTTATTTGATCCCTTCTTTGAACCCATAATTGACCATGACTTATCCTCTCCATCTTCCTCCTTATGTTTCTCATTCTGGTGTGATATCACTGGAGTGTCAACTTTACTTTCCCTGATTAGGTCATTTGATTTCTTCTAATTTACTTCTGAGTAGTGATTTTCCTTTACTGCCATCTCCTTCTATACTTCTTGATGCCTCTCTATTTCTTCTCCTTTTTCCAATATTTGTTTGTCTTCTTTTCTTTTATCATTTTGTTTAGTTTATGTAGTTTTAGTGCTTTCCCCTCTTTCTTCTGCTATTGGAGAAACATGGGTAGCTAGCTTTTCATTTTTTTGGGCATCTTCATCATTTTTATTCTACTAGGAGGCTTCATTGTTTCCTTCTAGCATGATTGGGGTTTCCAACATTTCCTCAGTCTTTCTTTTCCACTCCATTCTCTGTCCTTTGGTTTTCTCCTGATTCTTGTTTTTTTTCCTTTTGGGTTTTCTGAGGGTAGCGTTTTGCCCAATGACCTGATTTCTTACAAGTGAAATAGGCAAAAGGCATCGATTCATAATCTATCTCTTGAATCCATGTCCCCAGTTTTGACTTCAGAGATATCACTTGAGGAAGGTCAACATTCTGTTGAATATTTACACATATTCTCGCATACACTTGTCTGGTTCTGGCTTCAGTCATTGGATTGATAGATAGAAGTTCCCCAAAAGAGCCTACAATGGCTATTAAGATATCTTCATGCCAGTATTCCAATGGCATTCCAGGAAGACAGATCCAAACCGGTGCCCCCATGAAAAAGATTTCATTATAATCTAGACTCGTAGTCCATTTTTGCAGTGACAAAGAGGATTTACCCATAATCCAGGGTCCCCCACACAAAACTTTTGAAAGATCTTCCCCACTTGAAAACAAAAAGGAGAAGAAACCTTATGGCATTGCCGCTACATTAACTTGACCTTTCAACCTCCATTTTTTATCCACAAAAGATCTAACTAGATCAATGTTCGGTCTTGGGCCCAAAAATTTTCCTACCAGGGTAGACGCCATGATAGAAACCGTATGTTCAACTAACTAATCTGGTATCTTAATACCAATCTCACCTTTCAATGGGTCTGATAAAATATCCACTTTGGGGAAGATAGACTTACCCGATGGTTTTATGCCAAAGAGGCCCGCCCACTTACCTTTCCCTAAATTCACAGAATGATCATGTGACTTTTCTTGGGATAAATCTCTCCCTTCCTTCAATTTTTTTGAATTTTTTGCCTTTGGTCCCATATCTGACCCATTGTCCACGCTAGATAGAAGCAATGTTGATTCTCCTTCCTTTTTCACTGATATGATAGCGTTCTCTTCTCCTTCCTTCAAAGATCCCATAGTAGAATCCTCAGCTTCCATCTTCCCTCCAGAATCAGAATTCAAAATTTGAATTCCCTCCTCGTCTCTCTCTACTCCTCCTCCTTCCCTCTCGCACTCCATTTTTAAAAAAAAGGGTTTCTCTTAAAAGGATTTAAATGTTTCTTTGAGATTTGAATTAGTTTTATATTTGATCTATTTTAACTAGGGTTGATTTTATTTATCAGGGGATAATATAATTGGTTTTTAATGGGATTTACATATGACATTTCTTTAGATATTAAATAGATATTTTTCTTAGGGTAGTTTGTATAAATGTTTTAACATAATTTTATATTAATAGATTTATATTTTATTTTTTTATGGTTGTTAAATATTTATTTATTAGAGTCCTTTTAAATTAGAAATTGTATTTAAAATATGTTTTCATCATGAGATTTGTTTTAAATAGATGAGTTTAAAATTAGCTTTTCATCTATCTGGAATTGCTTTAATTTATTAGAGATTATATTATCAATTTAATTAGGAGGTTTATATAGGATCTTTTAAATAAAAAAGAGTTATTTTTACCTCATTATAAACATTATATTATTAATTCTCTTATAAATTTTAGGCTATTAAGTTTTAAAATGGGGATTTTGTAAATTTAATAATATAAATGCAACGTTAAAGGAGATTCACTTTATTAATTAAATCGTTAAAATTTTTTGTCATCATTATCTCTTTGGGGGAAACATAGTAACCCCTTAGCATCAAGATACACCTTTATGGGTACTATTGTTCTCTTTGACTAATGTTGTGCACAATTACTTTTAGTCAACCATGGTCAAACCTTGTCTGACCATCCTGATTTTTGTACTAGGTGTTCCATGTACCCGTTGGACCCTAGGATTTTTGTTTCGCGCCTTTTAGAGATGGTTGAATTTTTGGTCAACTCTGGTTGAATTTTAGGTCAAATTTCTTGATTTATGTGTGTAGGACTTTCTTAGTGTATAGTGAGCCCTAGAAACATCCTTTCACATAATTCAAAGTATAGTTGACTTTTGGTCAACAGTCTCGATTCGCCTATTGATCAAAGCATGCGGCTTAGGGATCCCTGTAGGATAGTTTCAAGAGCTGGTCTACCTCGTATGACCTTTCCAATTTTTATTTTCTTCTACACCATTTTGCGTGCAAGTGTGACCCTTGAGGTAGTGTAGCCTTCCTTTGGCGTGTATTAAAATTTTTTGTTGGTGTGGTTTTGCCCAAATTTTGGGCATGACAAAAACAAGGAGCCACATAGCTCCTATCATGAACCTTATCATTTTTGATATAGAAATGAACCTCCTTGATGATAATGCATTCATTTGGATTGGTAATTTCTACCTCATCCAAATCAAATTGTGTGTGTATATAGGTCACTTGCACAAATATTGCAACTTGCTTAGAATGATAATATTGAGCTTGAAGCTCTGATTGAGGGAAGAATGTATAGTTTTCAGAGAGATATAAAACTAAAAGAATACATCTAGGTGGAAAATAATTTTTAGAATCACGAAACTGTTTAGCTTTCCATTGTGCACCATGACAATGCTAGATATTGGATAAATTGTAGTACAAAACCTGGTCATAAACTAAAGGTAGGACAATTCACTCTCCTTCAATACAATTTATTTGGATTCATCTCCATTCTTAGTTTGGTATGTCTCATATTCAATTCTCTTCCACAAAACTAGCGTTGAAAAATTAATATTCTCAATTTACAAAGGAAATTTATGTAAATATCCACAATCCCTACATGCACTCTTTATACATTGTACTTTGAACTCATCTAAATCTTCTGATATCTCACATAAAATAGACTTCACAAATTGTATTGTACTTCCAGGGATGACCATATATGAATTAAGTACTACCATAACTTTTTTATATGATAGAAAATATAGATGAAACTCAACATGATTTCAGAAACAACACATTTCACGTACCTTATTTATGTGTACAAAGCAAAGGTGCAACCTCTCAAACATTCTTTGACATATTTTCACATCTGAAAATTCTTTCTTGAATGCTTCAAACAATTCACTTTGTGTTGTATCTATAAAATGTTTTGGATGTGCAGTTTTCATACTGATCTCTTCATCTTTCATTTGTATAGAATCCCTTCTATTAGAAGAAACACATGAGTGAGTGGTCCAATATTCAATGACCTGTCTTTTACATCTTCAAAAAATTTGTCTTTTTGAGGAAGTCTATAAATATTAACCCAATTATTTTGATTATTTTCATCGAACATATTTCTCTTCGTGATATATCTTTGAATAGTTCTTCTAGATACTTAGTAAATCAGAAATTGCATGTACTTGCTTTGTCTATGTCAACCTCCTACTAGATAAATTAGTCATGAATGCTCTATGTGCAACACTTAAATCGGCTCCTCGACTTGAGTTGTTAATGTCTTTTAATGCATCTTGCAAATTTTCAACTATTGTTTGATTTACACTGTCTCCTGATCCTTTCTTGTTATCAACACCTAAAAACTCCAAAACAGGAGTCATTTATTTTTTTCTAAATAACCTAGCAAATAATTGTGCTTTTCCAATCAGACTTTTATTTTGAAAATAGTCATCCCAAATTAATTTGTGTTGTTTTTTAAGTGTGCTTTCAGATACAATTTCTTCATATGAAATTTGACTAAAAAGTGAATCCTCATTCATCTCCATCAAATTGCCCATGTCAAAATATATATTTCCACCAATTTGTTCTCCTACTTGAATTGCATCTTCTTGAACTTCAACAGGTTCATCTTCATTACGTTTTGTATGACCTTTCATTTTGTCATCTCTTATTCAATCATATTTTCTTGTTCTCTTCCTTTTATTCCCCATTGCACAAATTGTTCAAATTAAGAGCTTCAATTCACCTGCATACACAATACCATATACTTTTGATAAAAAAAAATTAAAAAATAATATTGATAAGTTCATAATTTAATATTGAACAATGCTTTAATTAAAAATATAAAAAAATCTCAAAAAACTAAAATAAGAAATAAAATTGTAAAAAATACAAACTTCCTTGATAATCTTAATTCGTAGTTGCCCTTAAAAGCTAAAAATACGCCTTTAAAAATATTTAAAATTTTTTTTTCTTAAAAAAATATTTTTAAGTCGCAATAATTGACAATTCTAATTTTTTAATTTAAAAAAAAGCATTAATATATGAGCTTTGAGGGTCGTGGCCATCCATGAGACCGTGTTTGGTTGGCCTTATTTTTGGCCAGAATTGTTCCAGCCGAAACTACCTATGTGACATCCCATGTGGCAGCCAAATAAGCAAAAAATAGAAAATTTAATAACATGTTAGTTTAGGAGCTTAATTCTCCATCAAAACTCATCTTGTTTTAAAATCTAAAAATACTCTTTTGTAGATCTCGGAGTCTAGATTATGGTCATGTCAGTTTTATAGTATTTTGATTACATATAATATATTATAAGTTAAAAAAACTCCAAGTAGATATTTTAGTATTTAAAAACATGCTCATTCAGAAAAAAAAAAAAAAACAAACAAATCATGTCTGAAAAATTCAAAACTTATATTTAACACTTGAGGAGAGAGTCCTCTTCAAGAATATATATAATTTTTTTCTATATGGTGTAGATTTTCTAGGGAAAATTAGGTGGGAGACAAAAACTGTTAATTTTGGGTAACTCCGACTTTGAATAGTTATAACAAACAAAATATATACCGAAAACCAATCTTTTTTTTTCTGCACTAGCTATACATGTCATCTAAAATATATTCTGAAATCAAAGGAAAACAAGATTATTTGGATGTATTTTTTGGTGGGAACTAGACCCTAGATTTTTAGCATTTTTTAGCTATTAAAAAATGGGCTTCAAAAATTAAAAAATTATGTCAATTCTTATTAAAAAATAATTAAAAAATTATAGGCATAAACTACACCAATTTTACACATTTCATTAGTTTACATCATTTTCTAATTCTAAACACAAATGTCATTTTTATGTTGTTAAAGTTTAACAGTTTTGCATGTTGTGGACCTTTTTCCTTTATAAAAGTGTGACACAAGTTTGTACTTTTACCCACTGATAAGTTATTTAATCAAGTGATAACCTAAATAAATGAACTAAGAATGGGGAAAAAACACACTAATCAAGATTAATTTATGCCTCACCCATGCCGCTAGTGGTAGTACAGACTAGGGATGGGAGTGAGAGAAGGTGCCTTTGTGATGGCACAATCGAACAACCTTATCCTAATGAAAGGTGTTCGGTTCCACATGTGCCTACTTGGGGGCTGGGGCCCAAAGTTTCTAGTATCAAGATAACCCAAGGGGTGAGGGTTGTATGATGACACTCACCTAGCTTGTAGCTTAGCATCCTTACCAATGTTGGTCATGTCTTTCGTGGTCCTTGTGGTCTTCTTGTGCTTTCAGTTATGTTATGTTTTGGGAAGGGCCATCATCACCTTAGGAGTATCCTAGTTGTAACCCTCTTGTGTGGACCTTGGTTTCTATCTCCTAGCACGGGGGAGTGAAATATTTTTTAATCCACGTAGTTGGGTGGTTAATCTTATTATATCGAGGTGTTTCTCGTAATCAGATGGATGTTCCTGGCTTCTGTTCCTTCTGTATTTTCAGTTTTGAAGACTTCTTATTGTATATGTAAATATGTACTTATGCATGTGCATTATTGCAATTATAAGCTCTTGTAAGGAAATATTTGTACCTGATGATATGATGTATATCAATATAATTCAAAGCAATATATAAGGGAATGGGTAGATCTAGTTAAAAGGAAAAGGAAAATATTATATTTTATCAATATGAAAAGATAATTGTTTAGGACATTTATTCCTGTATCTTCTATTACTTTATGGTATCCAAGAAATGATCTTAGACTTAGTATGAAATAATGTATTTATAAATGAATGCACTATCTCTTGATGTAAGGGTGTGGAAAACTATTATGAAATGATGAATCAATAAAATAAGATAGCTATAGAATTCAATATTGGACTATGTTTACCATGTACCTCAATTGTGTATGGAATACTAAAATACATAGGGTATTTCATATCTAATGTGTGTTAGTCTCTCACCTAAATGTTTAAATGAATAGTTTGATAATGGCATAAGTTTAAGTAAAGGAAAACTCATATAGATGCATGCTAACATGTTAAGAATGATGGTAAGATTATCCCTAGAACTTAAAAGTAAATGAATGAATTCGTAATCTTAAATTAATCAGTCAATGCCTTAATGGGTAACTCATAATATATAAGTGAATAGATTAGATTATGTTGCTTGAATAGCAGCATTAGGGAACCTGTGAGGACTTATATTATTTCATTAAAAAAAATATTCACATCTCTTAGTAGTTAGTTGGTTTGTTAGTTAGTTGGTTTTTCCTCCTCGATTCCTTGGCGGGGCATGACATCTTGGTATCAAAGCCCTAGGTTTCCACACTGGGAACTCTTGGACTTAGCTCACCTATGCATAGTATTGAGAATTTGATCTTTGTCTCTTTTTGGATTTAATCTATATGCTAGAAAAACTTGAAGCTTAGGAAATGAAGGCTATGTTTCTTATATTTATGTTGCATTGTCTTACAAGGGTATACCTATTCCTCTATCATTGAGTTATATTATAACACTTACTTATGTTTTTTTCATTCTAAGATCAATGATGTGTTAAATGGATGTTTTCTATAAATAGAATGTTAAGGAATTGTTGAGTCTTGTGTGTGTCATCTTCTTGTTGATAAATGACATTGTTATCCCTAGAAAAGCCAAAAGTAAAAGGGTACTCAATGTTTTGCTTCTTAGTTGTGGTAGAGGTAATATTATCTCCTAACCCTACCTATAATATATTTTATTGGAAAATTTGTGCATTCTATCTTCTTATAAATGCCCAGTTGACTTCTATTTATCCTACTCAAGGTATCTTAGAAACTAATTTCTTTTGCACCTTTAATGTGAAGAAAGAAATGATTCTGGTAGTACTTGCTTTTATTCTTATAGGAATGAAATGGTAATAATTGAATTACATGGATAATAATCTGTACCTAGGAAAGAAGTGAAAAAAAATTGGTGTTGTGTCTTGGTTAAAAAATTTGAAAATAAATTTTTCTCTTATTCTTGACAAAAGATAAAAGAAAGTGGTAGCATAGATCATTGTGTGAAAGGAGAAACTAGGGCACATGAGTGAATAATGTTGTAATAGATAGTTAATATATAATATGTGAGACCTACACTAGACTGTTATAGTTTACTATTTTGTTTTCATGCTTTCAGTAGTTATGCTTTGACATACTTGACTATCAGCGAGACTTTTCATATTTTTGAGTATCGGTGGAATCCTGTGTATATATTCAGTACCTGATTTTGTAATCAGGGTACTTTTGAGATGTTTATGTTCTGATTTAGTTTTAGCTCATGTTGATGTTTTATATGGATCTAAATGTATAAATGTATTATGATGGAAATGGTTTAGGAAACCGATGTTAGGGTATTTCATTTCTAAATGCAATGTGGTTTATATGCCTACATATACTATTGACGTTATGTTATGTTTCATATCATGTGTTTTGGATCTACTGATGTGTGCATTGAGTGTGCAGGAAGAGTTGACCATGGAACTAAATCGGGGACCCAGTTCTAGAACCTATGTATAATACCTATGTTTACCAAGGTCCTGTCTATATAAAGAGACATGGATCTCGTTGTTATGTGTTTATTTCGTAAACATGGTTTGCATGGTTTTTATTAAATTAGTAAATGTTCATGTTATCAAGTCATGTCTAATGTTTTAATTTCATGTGCCAAATTTGGCAAAGTGTTGTAATTTATTATGGACATGGCTAGTAAAGGGAAACCAAGGTAAGTCAAG
>MU224569.1:473773-506719 GCA_018584345.1 Thuja plicata | reverse complement strand
TGTACATCATGAGGAAGTGATGACTTCCAAATGATTATCACTTGTATTTGTAAGAGTTATTGAAAGGTGACGATCTTACAATAACTTTACCTTCTATTGTGATAGACATCTTGTGATGGTTGAAACATATCATAATAGATAAAACTTGTGGATAGAATCACCGATTGAGGAAATCCACATTAAAGCTCATGAGTTTGTGGATAGAATCACTGATGGAGGCAATCCATATGAGATCTTGTGGATAGAATCGCCGATTGAGGCAATCCACCCGGGAACTTGTGGATAGAATCGCCGATTGAGGCAATCTACATTAAAGCTCATGAGTTTGTGGATAGAATCGCCAATGGAGGCAATCCACATGAGAGCTTGTGGATAGAATCACCGATTGATAAAATCCACCCAAGAACTTGTGGATTAAATCGTCGATTAAGGCAATCCACATTAAAGCTCATGAGTTTGTGGATAGAATCGTTGATGGAGGCAATCCACACAAGAGCTTGTGGATAGAATCATCGATTGAGGCAATACACTTGGGAACTTGTGGATAGAATCGTCGATTGAGGCAATCCACATTAAAGCTCATGAGTTTGTGGATATAATCACTGATGGAGGAAATCCACATGAGAGATTTTGGATAGAATCACTGATTGAGGCAATCCACCCGGGAACTTATGGATAGAATCACCGATTGAGGAAATCCACATTAAAGCTCGTGAGTTTGTGGATAGAATCACCAATGGAGGCAATTCACATGAGAGCTTGTGGATAAAATCACTGATGGAGGCAATCCACTCTAAATCTTATGCATTTTTGGATAGAATCACCGATGGAGGAAATCCACACAAGAGCTTGTGGATAGAATCTCTGATGGAGGTAATCCACATCTTGAGACTATGTTTCTATTGATTACATCATGAGGATAATGCTTTTATTTCTTACATCATATGATTGATGTTATCAAGTGTTATATAAGTGTTGACATTGGATTGATTTATCCTCCCTATCTAAGAGGGAGTGTTGATGTTTTGTATAGCTATAGTGAGGGTCATAAGTGTTAACACAGGAGATCACTACACATTCTATTTGATCATCCTCCCTAGCTAAGAGGGAGTGTTAATGTTTGTAGCTTCAGTCGTATGATCATTAGAATATATATAATACATGTTGATTAATAATAATATATTATACATGTTATATTATTATTAATCATATGAAAATTTAATATTCAATATTAAATTATTAAATTATTCTTAATTAATAATTGATTGATGAAACATTATACAATTGATTAAATTGTGATTAATAGGAAAAGGCATGTCCTTTCTTATAAATAATAATGAATAGACATGTCCCATGAAGGGACGTGTCTCTCCTAGCCTCATTCCTAATATAAATGAAAGAGATATTGTTGCATTTGGAAAACACATACAAAATAGAGTGCTATTACATTTGCAGCTATCCTAAAACTTAACAGTTTCTTGCCTTTTCAATTATCCTTCTTGTACAACATTTAATTCAAGGGCTTTTGTAATGATTTTGACCTTATGTTTATTTATATTTTCACCAGGTCCTTCCTTTTTTTGCACATAATTAGTGTCTATCTTATTTTCTTTTATAAAGACACCTGATGGCTAACTACCAGTACTACCCACTACTTTGTTTCTCAAATGGTAGTTGCTTCTAGCCTTGTTCACTAAATCTGCAGTAATCCTAGATTTCTCTTCATCTGAAGCTTTTCTAATAAGTGGAACATCTTGATTATCTTGAGCATAACATATTATATGATCATCAGTTTCCTCAGCTTCACTATCAGCTAAGATCTATTGATGATGATTTTCCACCCTTCTTTGTCAACTACAGGAATCATGATTTTCATTTTCACTGTCTGAATCAATATCATGGCATGAATAAGTATTTGTCATACTATGATTGCATTTTTCACCCTCATCATTTTGATGCTCTTCACTTACTCTCAAGTCTAAGGAAACAATACAAAAATCAGGATTATGAGGGGCTTCACAAGCTTCACACCAAGGATCATCATTGCAAAAATAGACAAAATTTTTATGTAGAGGGTCTGGAGTTCTATTATCTATCTTCTCTTTTCTAGGTAGAATAATAGGATTCCCATCCTTGAACTAAGTTCCATAAGGATGGTTTTGCATTCTATTTTGAGGATTGTATGTAGTATTATAAGAAGGCCTATTGTTCTGAGGAGCCCTATATTACTTATACTCTGGTTCTTTTAAATTGATCCTATTAAACCTGGAGTCATCCCTCCTATTCAACTTACCAGATACTCTTCTGTTCATTTCAATATTCACTATTATCTTATAAGCATTAGTAAGAGTTCTAGGGTTTTTATCTCTAAGAGCACATCCCATTTTAGAATCAAAGGCATTCAAATAATTTGCTAAACATACCTCTTCATCTAGCCTTATCTTCTAAAATAGCTTGTGCATAGCTCTTTGAAATATTGTATTAAACTCTGTGACCTCTTCATTGTAATTCTTCTTGATATTGTTGAACTCATTCAACAAAAAGCCTTTATTTGTTTTATCTCCATACTGATCCTTAAATAATTCAATCAACTCTTCCATAGAAACAACAGATCCATTAGAAAAGCTCCTAAACCATTCTCTTGCATCTTCCACTAAAGACTAAACAAATAATTTCATTAACACATCCTCATGGGTGATATTTAAATCATCAACAAAATCAATGAACTTTCTTAAATGTGTTTCACAAGAAATAACATTGTTACCTGCAAACTTTGGGAGCTTTTCTCCTATATCACCCACATCTTTAGGGAAAGCATTAGGATATCCAGGGATACCAACAAAGTTAAATTTTTTATACCTTTCAGTATGCAATGGTTTCCTTTGAAAACTATCATTCTCTTTGAAAGTAGTGGCCTTTCCTTTAGAAGCAGTAATATTCTCTGGCCCATCATGAGAATACTTTGAAGACTGCAAAAAATCTATTTTCTTCTTCATTTCGACTATTGCAGCTTCCATTTGTGCCTTTTCCAACATTTTCTCCATGGTTTCTTTTTCAATTCTCAATTTCTCCAGATCAATATCCAACTAGGACATTTGCTCTGTTAAAGGCTTCTAAAACTTAGGTTCTTGATTTCTGTATTCACTCATCTTTTGATTACCTTTATCTTTTTATGAACTAGAAGCCTTATGAGTGAGTGGTATTTCTTGGTCCTTTTGAGACCTTTATGTATCTTTCATATTTTGATGTCTTGAAGATCTTCTTTTGCTCTTATCAACATCCTTATGCTCATGTTTTTTCTTCCTCATTTCTCTTTCCCTTTTCATTTGTTGAACAAGAGAAAGTTGTTTCATGATGAACTTCTCCTCATTTGCTAGCTCATCAGAGGGAGCATCTTTAGAATCTAAACTAGATGTACTTGTTTCTTCTCTCTCATTAGAAGTAGAAGTGACTATAGGTGTTTCTAATACCCTTTCTGCAGCTTCTTCATACTCTAAAGTATTTCCATCATGTGAATGCTGATTGTTATTCATGTCTCTCCTAACATTACCCTCTTTACCTCTTGGAGGGGTTTCATCCATGCTAACTTGGTTTCTCTTTTTCCTCCAAGACATTTCGATCCTTGAGGATGATGGTATTCCACCATATAAAACTTTCTCAAGATCATTTCTCATCCTTGATCTAGTATTCATTCTGAAAGATACTTACTAAATTTGCACTAATCTTAGAGATTTCTTTTAGAGTCACCACCCAATAATTTGGAATGAATGAATACTTATCAAAGATAAATTTGACAACTACAACTGGTATGATTTGTAATTCAAAACTCCAAGACACTAGAGATTTTTGAATACTTGGACAAGATGTTAAAATCTCTATCCCCAAGAGATGAATACTTGTCTACAACCAGATTCTGGGATACCTTTAAATAACTTATCTTAAAATAACTTATTCCCCTGCGGAGTCACCAATTTGCTAGCTCTTTTTCTTGCACCACAACCTTAAAATGATAGTATACTGATTATACTTGAATGAAAACTCCCTTTTGACAAGAGAAAGGCTAATTGTTGAGGTATTTGATAACACTGAGGATACCTATTATAACCTCCTTCATTTTTGAGTTCCATAGACTCAGGCAGGTATTACCTATTAAAAGATTGATGATTCTTTAGCCAATTTATTTAGTGGACTAATTTATTCACTTGTTATTTACTTCAGACCTCACTATAATAACTTATAAATTACCTTGAAGATTGCAATAATTAGTTTGAAACAGAGTACTACAAGCTAGGATATGGTCTTAATAATATGAACCAATGAGACAAGGATTTTCATCCTTCTTCCTTTTAATTTAGGAGGGGCAAACTAATGATCCACTCTTCAAGGGATTAACAAACTAAATGGTATCCTACTAATACAAATCCTTATGAGTTCAGCTCATTTTTTCTTAATAACAGAAGTATATTTGACTAAAATGATTTTGAATAGTATTTGAATATTTGGATGATGATAGATTACCAAACAAATTCCTAGACCAGTGCCTATCCTTGGGATTATAGAATCAATAAAAATCCAAAGAAATATAAAAACTGAATACTGCAAGATGCCTTACAACCTACATGCAACTCAGATAAGATGCCTTGAAAACTATCTTGTCACCTCTATAATATTGTATCAAATCCTTATATATTGTTATGCTCCCTTAAACTACTCACAAAACTTAGTTCTTCCCTTGAAAGAAACTTGCAAGCAATTAAATAGCTACCTTGTAACCAATATACTTAAAAATGCCTTACAGATTTCAACATAAAAGAGCATACAGAACAAGTAAAGAGACAAAAATAATATAGAGTAAAGTTGCATTGTATTTTATTCATATATTTCTGATTCAGTACATAAAAATCTCAAAAATCTCAAAGACACGGACTAAAATTTAGAAAGTCTGGTATGCCAATATATTTCATCTCTCTAACTATTACAATTTTTGATCTATTTATAGGTCCTTAACCATCTTGGAATCCTTAAAGTTAGGATGGAACAAGCTTTGGATGGTTTAAGGAACCTAACCCTAAAAGTACAGAAAAGACAAGAAATGAGAATGTAGAAGCGGTGGAAAGACAAAAATAGGGGATGAGATCTGATCTTCTTTGTCTTCATCTACATTGTGGCACCTTTGTCTGACAATGTTCAGGATAGCATCTGATATTCATACTAAGATCAAGTGACTACCATTTTAGGCTAATCTACACTTGTCTTTTATAATAACTAACCTCCATGTGCTCAATGGTCAAGTGCCAAGTGTTCCTCTTTATTCTTCATCCAGGATCTCCTCCTATATTACCACAAGATTATTCTTCTTTGGTTTGGTCATTAAGTCCCAAGATATCACCTCATCCTCTACTGGCCATTTAAAACTATGTATGCTCTAGAGTTGCCCTTTCTGCCTCTCCCATCTGACATCAGTGATGCTCTTGACATCCACTAAAAAAATGTTCATGTCAGTTTCTGCCTTAAAGGCCTCATCCAAAATCTTATTAAAACCATCTAAATCTAAATTAGATTCTGTAATAAATGCCTCACTACTAGGTATTCTGCAATCAAACTCACTCCTCCAAGCCTCCAAGGCCTTGACCTAATCATCTTCTCCTTTCAAAGGAGGAATAAACCTATTAAAATCTGGTGAAAATAGGCTTATTTTAGCCTCTATCTGATTGATTTTTCCCTTAAAGAATGATAAGGCTACATTTACCTTTTTTATCTCATCCTCTACCTCTATCACAATCTCTGGTAAATGTGATATGTGTTGTTTCAAAGAGGCAAGCTTCTTAAATAATTGCACCCTAGGAGACCAAGTGACAAAATAAGGGTTCAAAACAAAAATATACCCTGTTACTTCAGCATGTAATGTGGGTAATTTGTTATAAGCATTAAGGATGATATCTATTTTATCTTTGAGTATATCTATCCTATGCTAAAGAATGCATCTTAATGCATTAATGACCACCTCATTATTATTTTGGGCCACATCCTCTATTTCAACCACTTCCTTTGCTTCATCTTTCTCCTCTATCTGCAAAGGCTGCACTGAGGGCACATAAACCACTTTGGGTTTCTCTTGTAATTGCTTTGACATCTCAACAATTACCATGTCCTGTTGACGTATCTTTATGTGACATAATTCCCTATCCTTTGCTAGGGTACTAGCTTCCTCAATCAAAATACCACACTTTTCAGACAACTATTTTGTCTTATCCTCGTTCAAGTGTGCCCAATGTGTCATGATCTGGGAAATCTCAAGATCTCCAGTGTTTTGCATAGTCCACACCATTTGATTTCCAACCATGCTCTCCTGAATATTTACTAGTTGAGGCTTTTGGTCTTTTCAACATAGATTCCACATGGCAAAGGATTGTGATTTTGGACTGTATCCAAACCCTTTAATCATGTCACCCATCTGGATCTCACTTGCCATCTTAAGATCTGGATATTTTCTAATTTGATCAATTATGAATGTTGAGGCTAAATCCCAGCCCCCAGTAAGAAAAATTCCACTATTTAAAACCATCTTTCTTGCCTCATCAAAAGAGACATCTTCACTGTCAGGTTCATAGGCTTGCAGAGCTAGCAGAGCCTCATTTGTCACTACCTCTTCATCGTATGACTTTAGCTGTTCTCTGATTTTCTCCTTCTTATGCCATCTCAAGAAGTCTTTAAACTCATCAATTTTAATAAAGTTGTCATCACTTAGGAACTGTTGCTAGTGAAGTAGCCTTTAATGAATACATTCCCTAAGAGGCAATTCTATGTTCTCTTCTCCTTGCTGCTGTGTTTTCCCTTTTCTAATTTATTTCCTCAGATTGTGATCATACAATCTATTCCTGGGAATAAGAGCACTTATCCTGACTCCTTTTTTCTCTTTTCTTGTATAGGAGGTTTGACCAGGGTCAAATTTTTGCCTCTTGGTGGTAGGTTCCTCTATATCATCTAGCTGGGATACCTCAGTCAGGTCTATAATATGCCCATGTTCTCCTTGTATCTGAGCTGCCTCTACAACATTTTTTTGGGGTTGGTCAATCTAAGGTGGATGGGCATATTCTCCATCACTTTCACTTTCATATTCAGATTTAGAATAATCAGATTCTTTTCCCCCTTTCTTCGTTTCTCAAAATTTGTCCAACTGCTCACAAAGTGTATAAAAGTTATCAATCATAGCTTTGATTTTATCAAAATATGGTAGGTCGGGGTAAAAACCTCCAAATGATAGTCCATTTCTTCTTATTTTCTTCTCTAAATTCAGTAACTCCTAAAATATTTCTCTCCTTTTTCTTACCTCATCTTCATCAAGGATGTTCCTTGTAACATCCTCCTCCACACAAAAAACATGTATATGTGTGTTTGGTATGGTAGGAGTTAGGAGCTTCCTAGCTCCTGTAATGAATCCTTTTGGGTCAATGTATCTATATAATGTTGCTCCCATCTTGCATCTTTCTAGCCATGCACTCACTAAATCAATGGCACCCTTACCAATAGAAAACTACAAAACTTTGAACTGCCAAGGGGTTAATGTCCCCTTCCTATGTGGTGCAAAATGCTCATTGTCTATTAACAATAGTTGCCAAATGAACTCCATAGCTACAACTATGGATGGCACATGATATGGTAGGACATGAGGAGGATGTGTGCATCCATATAACCTAATCATAGCAAAATTCTCTTCTAAAAATAAGTCTCCCTAGTTGTGGTCACCCTCCCATTTATCCACATACTCACAGGGTCTCAACAACTGCAGCACCTTCATTGGGAGTCTAGTCTTACTAATACCCATGCTCTACATCAATGGATATACAATCCTTTTCTCAAACCCACAAAAATAACACTCCTTGGATGTATAACTCCATATCCTATTCCAAAATTGAATAGGATTGGGCCGGTCTTGAAAAATCCTCTGAGGGTTGAAGTAGTTCACATTCATGATTCCATAGTTGAAATGTAATAACAAATGCATCAAGATAGAATAATGAAAAAACCTAGGTTCATTTTCCTTAGGATATTTCTCTTTCTTCTGCACAGCTACAAATCCCTCATGTATTTTATCAATGATGTATTGTATATAGTCATAACTATTACTAGAATGCACATCTTGCAAATCTAGTACCATCATTAAAATTCTAGAATTTATTTTCTCTGCTCCTCTATCTATACCCAACAATCTACATAGAGCATAAGCAATGTAGTTGATATAGAAATGTAAATCTTTAAAATAGTAGGGTGTAGTTCCAGGTATAGGGGCAATATCATTTCTAACCTCCTTAAGAATATGCTTCTGCAATTGGTTTCTAGCAACCCCAGGTTGTAACCTATACCTTTCTTCTTGCTTGGTAATATTTATCTTGGTGGACATGGTACTATATAAGCCAAAGGCTTGCATGAATGAATTCCTATTCAAAATCAACAATGCAGTATCATCATTCTTCTTAATTTTCCTAGACAAAGTGTCGTAATGGCTTGCAAGACCTAGAAACAAATCTACATCTACATAGATATCAGGGACAATTAACCTAGCCAGACCACTAGTCCAAGGGTTTGATATGGGGATGGATTTATCAAAATTATTATAAAAATAGTTGTATAGAGAAAAACTTGTGGAACCTAGAGTGCGGGCATCTCTGATTTCATAGTACTCATCTACCAATAAGTTGGAATTTGCCCTCTTGTTTTGCATGGACCCAGGAAATAAATTTAGAAATTCATCAGAGAAATTCCTCTTTCCCTTAGCATCATCATCTACTTCATCACTCTTCCTGCTGGTAGAATCCACACTAACTGCCTTACTCATCTTGTTCTTTTTCCACTTCTCTTTCACCGATATTGAGATAAATCTTCTCTCAGGACTCCCTACTCTTCTTTGTGCACTGCTAACAATTCAAGAACCTTTAAAAATGGAGAATTATCCTGAAGTTGATCAATTTCTTCCTTTTTGGACATAGAAGACATAGCAATTCTTTTCTCTACAATTCTGGATGTATGATAAATGAAAATGAACCTGCGATCATCTCTTTATGGTAACTTTTCAAGTACTTAGCTCATCATTGAAGAGACAATCAATTTTGCCTTCAAGTTAACATGCTGTGGAATTAATTGAAATCCTAGCCATAGCTCATGAATGTGATAGGAAATCAAATTCATATGAGTGTGTTTTTAGAAAAACCCTTATAAAATTTGAACAGAATGACATGTCTTCATATGATTGGTTCATCACCAGACATCTCAGCTACCTTTTTCACACAGTAATTAATCTCCTAGATTTTCATTGGACGTTGAATCTCTATGTTGTCATGTCAGCAACTGCCCCCCTTTATCACTTTTCATATTTAGCGACCACATGACTATGTATTATCTCTTTGTCGCTGATCAAATTTCTTAACTCTCAATTCTTCTGAAGATCTAGCGACTGTATGATTTCCTTTACTTAGCTTAACCATGGTTAACTTCTGGCGATCATGCAACTAAATTAATCCAAGGTGCTAGATCAAATGCCAAAATTAGAGTTTATTTAGAGACCCCGCAACCAAGGTTAATTTTCATCTTTTAAAATTTTATCGCTAAGTCTCTAAATGTTTACTTTACTTTATGAGACCCCGCGACTAACCTTAGTCACCCAATCGCTGATTAAAAATGCTCTTTGATATTTCTTTCAGAGACTACGCGACATAGATTTATCTTTTAATTTTAATTCAAAGACTACGTGACTAAAGATAATCTCATTATCGCAAGAACTTTTTACTCTTATGCAAATCTGATAGAGACTTAGCGACTATCGTTGATCTTTTCCCATTCTACATCTGACGGCTCTGCTAAGTCATTGAGTATATTTTGAAAACTTTAAATCATTTCAAAAGTATGTGACAACCTTAAAATACATAGCCTCACACCCTTTAGTCTCTTAATCGCCAAATGATTTTTTCCTTTTGGGAGACCACACGACTAACCTTTGTTCTATTTACTATGGACACGTGTCTCATCCTAATTGTTTCTGTCCAAATCACTGAAGAAACACTAACTTAGCATTTTTAACCAGTGACTACCTGACCACCATATACTTTATTCAACTTGCGGTTTGTTGCCAAGTCTCAAGATATTTTACTTAACTGACTTTTTAATTGGAGACTACATGACATAAGAATTTAACTTGTCACTTAACTATGTTCTGATCTGGAGACCCCGATTAAATCAATTGCCTAGTCTCATGAAAATTTACTAACTGCAGGATACATTGCACAACACCGTGACTTAACTACTTGTTTCTATGTTGCTAGATGATGTGTTTCTCCATTGGGAGACTTCGCGACTGAAGTTCTTCGCTAAGTCTCATAACTTACAAGGAATATTCTCTTTCTTTCTGAGACATCCCAACAACAGTTAATTGCCAAGTCTCATGACAAAATGGAATATACTTTTAGGATTAAGCGACTTAGTGACTATTGAAAAAGGCACATGACATTTGTTTCTGAAAAAGGTAATGCAAAAATAGAAACTCGATTGACATTTTTAGGGCTTTTGAGCTAAGAACACAAAATTTCCACAGGATACTTCAAATTGGGACAGACTTTTTGATTTGGGATAGAACTTGGCATGAAGACAATAAAATTTTAGGGCAAACCAACAAAACCTGGAATACAACCAACAAGGTTTTTAAGCTCTCGAATCTGATGTGATCAAAAGTTCTTAGATGGGTATGAACTTTAGCAAGAGAAATGAAACTAGTAGATGTGTTGATGATGGAACACTTTTATACCTTGTGTTTATTTTGAGGTTCTTCTTGGAAAGGATGATTGGGATAAAATAATAAATCAAAATTTGTAAAGTAGAACTAATTTATAAAGAAATTATAATTTGAGTTACATAAATTGATAGTTGATACACAATAACACCTAGTCTCATAAAAATCTAACATTTATATAGATCAAGAATCCTAATAGCTTAAGAAACAATCTTAGAATATTTATTTTTTATGTGGGTAACATGGAATGCTACTCTTTTTTCTTATCCTTATTGTTTGTTTTAATTGTTCATAAGTTTATATGTTCATTGGCAAGCATTATTAGCAATAGATGAGGTGATGAAATTATTCATTCAAAATGAAATAATTTTTTCACAAAACATGAGGTAATTCAAGAGAATTTTAAAATTTGTTGAATAACATATATATTTAATTATATGATATGATAGCTATTTGAAATGGTATCTCATAATTGCATACCATTTATTTTTTTTACATAAACTGTTGTGGTCAAAATTTTGACTCTCATTGGACACTTTCGACGTTGTAGCCATTGAAAATGAGTTTTTTTTATTCCAAATTTGATGAAAATTTTGATGAGGACCTCGTCGATGACATAACATCCTCATCAAAAATAAAACCTTTAAACACCACATTTTCAAGCATTTGAGCTCTTTTTGGACAGCAAAATGGGTCAAAATTTTGACTCCAAGTGGACGTATTTGACGTTGTTCTCTTTGAAAATGAGTTTGGCTAGCTCTAACCATCGATGAATATTTTGACCAAAACCTTGTCGATGACATAGAAACCTCATAAAACTATGATGTGAGCCCCTGTCAAAAATAAGATCTTTCAATGTCACATTTTACAAGCATTTGACCTTGTTTTAGATGCCAAAAAGGGCCAAAATTTAGACGCTCAAGTTGGTCATCAATATATGGACCAAAATATTGTGACAAGGCCTTTGGTAAAAAAATTGACCAATGTGCGTAAAATTTTGACCAATGAGCATCAAAAAAATGAATACAATTTTAGCAGTGGAACTAGAATCTCATAACAAGTCATTTTGAAGTTGCAGATCGGTCAATTGGTCAATCATTTAGTGAGAATGAGCTAGAATCTCAAAACAAGCCATTCTAAGGTTGTAGATCACTGAATTGGTCAACCCTTCACTAAGAATGAGCTATAATCTCATAAAAAGCCATTTTAAGGCTACAAATCACTGAATCGATCAACCCTTCACTGAGAATGAGCTATAATCTCATAACAAGCCATTCTAAAGTTGTAGATCATCAAATCAGTCAACCCTTCACTAAGAAAGAGCTCTAATCTCATAACATGCAATTTTGAAGTTGCAGATTGCCGAATCGGTCAACTTTTCAATGAGAATGAGTTAGAACCTCATAATAAGCCATTATGAGGTTGTAGATCACCAAATCGGTCAAACCTTCACTAAGAGTGAGCTATAATCTCATAACAAGCTATTCTAAATTTTTAGATCATTTAATCATTCAACCCTTCACTAGGAAAGAGCTATAATCTCACAACACGCTATTCTGAAGTTTTAGATTGCTGAATTAGTCAACTCTTCACCAAGAATGAGCTACAATCTCATAACAAGCCATTCTGAGGTTGCAAATGTTTGAATCAGTCAACCGTTCATTGAGAATGAGAGAAAATCTTGTAACGAGTAGTTTTTAGGTTATAAATCTCCAAATAAGACAACCCTTTGCTGAGAATGAGCTATAATCTCATAACAAGTCATTGTGAAGTTACAGATCATCAAATCAGTCAACCCTTCACCGAGAATGATCTAGAATCTCATAATAAGCCATTATAAGGTTGCAGATCACCGAATCAGTCAACCCTTCACTGAGAATGAGCTACAATCTTTTAACAAGATATTATGAGGTTACAGATCATCAAATAATTCAACCATTCATTAAGAATGAACTACAATCTCATAACAAGCCATTCTAAGGTTGCATATCCCCAAATCATTCAACCATTTGTTGAGAATGAGATATAATCTCATAAGAAGCAGTACTGAGGCTGTAGATCAATGAATTAGTCAAACCTTTTCTAAGAATGAGCTACAATTTCATAACAACTCATTGTGAGGTCCCAGATTGCCAAATTAGTCAACCCTTTGCTGAGAATGAGCTATAATATCATAACAAGATGATCTAAAGTTATAGACCCTGATTTGGTAAACCCTTTGCTAAGAATGAGATACAATGTTATAAAAAGCCATTTTGAGGTTACAGATCTCTGAATTGGTCACTACTTCACTAAGAATGAGCTACAATCATATAACAAGTCATTCTAAGGTTATAGATTGCCGAATCAGGAAACCTTTTGCTAAGAATGAGGTACAATCTCATAACAAGGCATTCTGACTTTAGAGATCACCAAATTGGTCAACCCTTCATAGAGAATGAGCTATAATCTTGTAACAAACTATTTTAAAGTTTTATATTGCCTAATCGGTCTGTTGGTGCTCAAATTAACTGATTGGATTTCCTATGGACTTGACAATATAATATGAGGAAACCCAAGTGATTTGGCCAAATAATAAGGTTTCAACTAGGACAAGGCTGAACCTTCTGTAATTCTGGCTCTATAGAACTAAGGTTGGTAGGCCTATACCTTAGATTTATCCTCCAAATCTCAATACTTTTTTTATAGCAAATAAAGTATACTTCAAACTTCGTTCTTCTCAAAATATGGCAAGGTACTTGAAATAAATCTTAACTCAAAGTAGTATGTCATAAAATGATAACTGAAATACATTAATTTATTAAGAGAATGTTTGTAGATATGAATGTGATTTGAATAGGATAGATGGATAGAATATCACAAAACTATAAACAATGAACTAAATAACCATGATCTAATATGCATATAGACCAGTGCCTTATTCTATCATGGGAAATAGAGTCAAAATCATCTCAATTCTATGTGCAACCTTAGAGATAGTTTACAAGAAACATATCACTTCAAAGGTGTTATGAAATGACCATATTGCGTGCTTAAAATGTGTCACACTTCTATGGGTCATTCCATTCAAGGTTTCTCAAGAATGAGGCCTCAAATATTGACTCATAGCTCCCTAGTCACAGAGTGCAAGGGTTTATAATGGAGGCCTCCATATTGACGTAGTTGTGCCCATGCATGTACACCATGAAATGGGAGATTCAATGCATGAAAATGACAACTATTCTATATGATTGCAATGCATGAAAGGAAATGAATCTAAATGATAACAATGCATGATTATTCTATGAAAGGAATTATGAATTTAATCTAATCTACATGAATAGTTATGGATGCAAGAAGAAGAAAACAAGAAGAGAGAAGTTGCAATATCCAAGTCAAAGTGCTCAAATTCTCCTCCAAAATTGCTCTCTAAACCTGCAACATAACAATACATAAAAATTCTATATCTAAATGAGAAGGAGGAATTTCCTTATATAGGAAAGTGAACAGCTGAGATTAAGAGGCAAAAAGAAATGCGTAATGGTGGAGATTAAATCTTGGTTGATCCATGTGCTCATTAAATCAAAAAGCCCACCACTCAGAAAGATGTGAAGAAAAAGGGATTTTTATTTAATTTATTTCCTTTTTCATCAAAGGAAGAGCTTTAAGTGGGGATTTTTATTTATTTAATTAAAAGAGGGGTTTTCTTTATAATTAAATAAATTAAAAGAATCTTATTTAATTAAATGGGAGGAATTTAATTTAATTAAATAAGATGAACTTTATTTAATTAAAAGGGACATTAAATATTTTAATGAAATAAAAATGATCAAACTTTAGGAAATATTGAAATAATTGAATTGATTACAATTTGATCAAGGAAATTGATTTGAATTGAAAATGTTGTAAATCATTGATTCAGGAGTTTGATAAATTGATAAAATGATAAATGGGGCCCAAAGTCTAGGCAACCATTTTAGGGTGCATACATTTGCCCCTCTTTGACTAATGTGTGATCATTCTGGGAACACATGTAGTCAAAGAATGCAATTGAAGTGTGAGATCAATTTGGGATCACAAAATAATAGAGATATCAACACTATTGTAAATAAGTAATTGACATCAGAAAAAAGATAAGCTGATTGAAAAAAACACAAGGTCAACACCGTTGTAAATAAGTAATTGACATGTTTGAGATAATAATCTCAAGCAAGGTTGCCCCAAGTGGAGAAAATGATGGGATTGATAAAGCTGAATCAAGGATTGAAGTTTGATAGGAGTTTGATAGGTACTACCCCCTCGTGATCAAAATCAAAATGAGATAGAGGAGAAACAAAAAATTGATAAATTTGATCAAATCAAACTAAAGATAAGGTTCTTGATGTAAGATGAAAGATATAAAGATGATAGAACCAAGGTAGATCATCCAGCATGAAAGATTTATGCCCCAAGGTTGAATTAGAAGAAAAGAAGTGGGGTGAAAGAGAATGGAAAATAGAAGTTTGGAAGAGGTGGCAAGAAATGGAGAGAAGAAAGATAATTTGCCTTAAGAAAAAGAATGCCCCAAAATCAACCAACTATTTAAGATAGAAAATTTTGATTGAGATCATTAAAGAAGATAAGGAAATGAAGATCAAACATGACCACAGTTGATCAAAAGTCTGCAAGAAAGATGAAGGAACCCCTCTCAAACTCATAATGTAGCCTAAAATGTAAAATAACATGAGGTATAAAAATGCAAGCTACATGAAAATGCAAAGGTGTACTTGCAATAGAGCAACTGTAACATAGGACTTTGTGTTCATCATTCATTAGAGAATGTTAAGGAACTTATTTTCATCATTGGGCCATTATTAATGGACATCATAAAATCACACAATAATCACTAGTCACAAGCACAAATATGAATATATGAATGTGATTGATATTGAATTGGAATGTGGAAAGATTCTAACATAAGCATCAAAGACATAAAGGTCAAGATGACTGTGATGTTAGCTTACCCAATTTAATATAGAAAAACCATGCTCTCATCAAGGCATAGAGGCCAGGATGACTAGAAAAATGGTTGTGCAAAAATAGTTAAGCATAAAGAAGGAAGCAAATAAAAACATGCCCCATGCCCCCAGTCCTCTAGCTATTTATCATGGAGAGAATTATTAGACAAGGACACTCCACAAAAATCAATAACAGTCAGCACACAAAGAAAATATCATGACATAGCTCAAGAATTAAGTGGTGCATTTAAAAATTTAAGTGTGTTAACTAATACTGAGTTCCCAGGATAAGGATCGAGTTCTTGCAAGTAGGTAAGACCAAATGAAAAAATTGGGTAAGACCAAACTGATAAGTGTTGAAAAAAACTCAATGTCAGGGGTTGTATTGAAAACTACAATTGGGGTGATATTGAAAAACACCATTTGTGAGGCATCCTAAAGACTAACATATCCAAGAGGCTGAAGCTAACATAGTTATGCCCCCTAGAAAAAGACAAAGACCAATTCCAAACTGAGGCAACAAAGACAAGGCATGATGGAGAAAGGCTAAGTGTCGAGGACACACACTAAGAAACAGTGGTGCAAAGGCCTCAAGTAGCACTCATTTCCAGGTTTTCACCACTTGGATTTTATTACAATTTTATCTTTTTCACTTTTTCATTTTTTTCTTCTCTTTTGCTACCAAGGCGCCTATTTCCAGGTTTTCACCAAGGCACTTTTTCTTTTCTTTTTGAATTTTTTTTATTTTTTTTTATTTTTTGTATGTTTGGAATATGTAATTTTTTGGAGATACATCAAAGCGCCTATTGCTAGGTTTTCACTAAGATGATCATTTTTTAAGGACATTTTTCAATTTTTAAAATTTTTGACATTATATCATTTTTTGGATTTTTTTAGGATCAATAATTATGTACAAAGGATACTCCCAGATAGAATAGGCATCATGGATAGAACTTCTTTAGGTGCAAGACATTGATAGTATCAAAGAGTTGTTCTCCCTCTTCTATAGATAGTAAATAAGCACCTGTCCCAAAAGCTGTTGTAATGATATAAGGTCCAAGCCAATTAGGTTCAAATTTCCCCTTTTGATCTCTATGTTGTTAATTCTTAGGATTTTCACGTAGGACAAGATCTCCCACTTGGAATTCTCTAGGCAGAACCTTTTTGTTAAAGGCTTTGGACATGCACTTTTGATAAACCCTCATATGGTCAAATGATGCTTGACATTTCTCATCTAGAAGTTCTAACTCTTGAAGTCTCATGGTGCGATAATCTTCATCTGTAACTAGACCTTTGAGAGAAAATCTAAGTGAAGGAATCTCCACCTCCAAAGGTAACACTGCTTCAGCACCATATGCAAGGGAAAAAGGAGTAGCCCCGATAGGAGTATGAATACTCATTCTATAGGCCCACAAAGCCAGATTTATCTGTAAGTGCCAATCTCTACCATTCTTACAGACTATTCTATTCAAGATTTTAAGAATGGTTTTGTTTGATGCCTCTACTTGACCATTTCCTTGTGGGAATTAAATGGAGGACCAATGTTGTTTAATCTTGAATTTCTTGCAGAGTTGTTTAAGGTCCTTATTTTTGAACTGGCCTCCGTTGCCAGTAATAATCTCATAAGACACTCCATATCGACAGATGATATGGTTCAGAATGAATACAGAGACTATCTTGCCCGAGGCAACAAAAAGTGGGACAAATTCTACCCATTTAGTGAAGTAATCAGTAGCAGTGATAATAAACTTGTGTCCACCTAATGAGTTGGGATGAATCTGCCCAAAAAGATCAAAGACCCAGTGCTAAAATGGCCAATGAGAAATAGAAGGAATAATCTCCCTGCCTGTAGCATGTATTAGGTTAACATGTTTTTGACACTTTTCACATGACTTTGTAAAAGCTACTGCATCGATCTGCATCGTAGGCCAATAGTATCCCACCCTAAGCAACCTTCAAGCCATGGCAAGACCATTAGAATGTCCCCCACAGATGCCCTCATGGATGTCAACTAACGCTTGGTCAGATTCTTTCTTTTCTAAGCATCTAAGAAGTGTTCCATATAAACCCCTCCTACACAAATCACTAGCGATAAGGGAATGGAAAGAGGCATTTTAGGTAAGGTTTCTACATTCAGATCAGTTAAAGGTTTTAGGTATAATGTCATCACAAAGGTATGAGTAAATGGCACCATAGCGGGATGAATCACGACCAACAAGGGTATAAATGACATGGATTTCTTGGGAGTCATAGATAGGGTGATGTAGCTCTTCCACCAGGAATTCAAATCTGGATTCATGTTGCTCTAACTAAATGAGTGAAGCAAGTGTATCCATAGCATTAGTTTCTTTATTTTCTACTCTAGGTATTTGCTAAAATGTGACAAATGTGAAGTATCGATTCAAGGAATCAACCATTTTCTTGTAAGGTACCATTTTCTCATGTTTTTTTTGATATTCATCATTAACTTGGTTGATTATCAGCTATGAATCCCCATAGATGTGTAAATCTATGATTCTCCATTCTATGGCCATCTTAAGTCCATTTGTCAAAGCTTCATACTCAGCAATGTTGTTTGTACGTGGGAACAATAATTTGTAAGACTTAGGAATTGTGTATCCATGAGGAGAAACAAACAAAACACCAGCTCTGGAACCATTTTGCATAAAGGATGCATCAAAGAACATCTTCCATGTTCTTTTAGTCATGTACATGAGGTGCTCATCTGGGAAGTCAACTTGAATAGGTGCAGTGTCTTGTATTGGGAAGTCAGCCAATTAATATTCCTTGGCTTGTCCTTTTATTTCTTTATGCTTAATGTACTCTATGTCAAACTCTGAAAGTATCATCATCCATTTAGCAAGTCTACCTATGAGGGAAGCCTTACCTAGAAAATACTTAAGTGGATCTATTTTTTCTATGAAGTTTATAGTGTGCGCAAGCATGTAATGTCGCAACTTTTGGGAAGCAAACACCACTGCAAGGCAAGCTTTTTCAATTCTAGTGTAGTTAACCTCATATGAAACAAGAGTACGGCTAATGTAGTATATTTCTCTTTATTTCCCATTTTAATCAAGTTGAGCTAGTAATGCCCCCAAGGAAGATTTTGTCGTGGAAATGTATAGAATAAGTGGTTTCCCTAGGATAGGAGGCATTAAAATAGGAGGATTTTCCAAGTAATTCTTGATTTGATCTATACTCTTTTGACAATCCTCATTCCAAACACATTTGACTCCTTTGTGTAAATTCTTGTTGAAGGGTTGAGCTTTATCTGCCAATTTTGAAATAAATATCATTATAGATTGAAGACGTCCTTGAAGAATCCTTATTTGACTAATGTTTCTAGGAGGTGGCATATCTATGATTGCTTGGACTTTTTTAGGGTCAACCTCTATTCCTTTTGCTAAAATGATGAATCCAAGTAGTTTTCCAAAGGTGACTCCAAATGCACACTTTTTAGGATTTAACCATAGTTGAAATTGCTCCATGCAATCTAGAATGACTTCTAAATCGTCTAAGTGTGTGTCTCTTTGTTTAGACTTGGCCAAGGTGTCATCCACATAATCTTCCATGTTTTTATGCATCATGTCATGAAAAATGGTTGTCATAACTTATTGATAGGTGGGTCCTACATTTTTTAATCCAAAATGCATAATGTTCCAACAATAGGTACCCCATGTGCAAGTGAATGCAGTCTTTTCTTGATCTTCAGGAGCTATCTGAATTTGATTGTACATGGAAAATCCATCCATCAAGGAACAAATTTCATAACCCGTAGTCATATCCAGTATCATGTCTATGTTGGGAAGTGGAAAATCATCCTTTGGGCATGCTCTATTGAGATCTCTAAAATCTACGCAAAATCAAATGGATTTGTCATGTTTAGAAACTAGAACAATGTTTGATATCCATTCAACATAGGCAATAGCTCTTATGAATTTTGCACCAAGGAGTTTCTCTAATTCTTCTTTGACTAGAAGAGCTATGTGAGGATGCATCTTTCTCAATTTATGTTTAACTGGTTTGACATTTGGAGCTATAGATAAGTGATGCATGATAAGATTAATGTCCAACCCTGGCATAGCTGAATAAGTCCATGCAAAATTGATCTTCTTTGTCTATAAGAACTTAGTGTAAGCTTCTTTTTATTGTGGTGACAAGGACTCAACCAAGTGTACTATTTGTGGAGCCTCATATGTACCCAAATTGACTGCTTGTGTTGGTTCAATAAGCACTGAAGATCTATCTTAAAATTAGCAGGGGAGATGATCAAGTACCTCATCCTTAGGCACCTCAGAGAGGTTTTCACCCTTGGCTACATCATTTATTTTTACTTTTTTCAGTTCTAACACCACCACACAATGGTTTTTTCCATCAGAACTCCTATTATTTTGATTTTATTTTCTTTTTATCTTATGACTAAGGTACTTGATGGCTGGCTCTGTCATGCTAGTAGTCAATTCACTGGTGGAAGAGACTACAAGTTCAATGGAATTTAGGCAACATGCTATCTCATAATCATTTTGAAATGTTAAGAGCTCAGGTTCTTGATAGGGTTGGGACCAATCAATGAGTTTAGGATGAACAAGAGGCAAGTCAACGACTGGTTCAAGGTTATAAATGTGAATGATATTATCACTGGTGACCGAAGAGTTGGAGTCTGTTAAGTATTCCTCTAAGCTACCCAAATCAGGATTCATCCTAACAAGTGAAGAATCGTCCACTAAGGAAACACGTGGGTTCAAATTCTCTAATCCTACATGTGAATCATTGGCTACCTCGGGTTGAGAACTATAAATGTGGATAACATCAATATCTCTATCAACTCTAGAAGACTCAGAGAAGGAGTCCCATTCATACTCATGTAAACTTGTGTCTGAACTATGACTAGGATGCTTACACCATGAAGGTTTTGGGCATCTTAATGTGGAAGGTTTCATTTCATCAAAGGTATCACCTTCTCTTTTCATTAAATGAGAAATATTCTTACATTGGCGTTCTCTATCAGGATCTTCAATATCTGATTCTTTTTGTTCTAAATTTGCAACTAATGCGTGAGTGAACAGAATATCAGAATCTCCCCAAAGGAGATTAGTGGAAGGGACCCAATATTTACACATGTTCTACTAACTTGTCAAATTAGGTACATATTCTTTTTCATCTCCACTATCTGACTCATCAAAGAGAGGATTAGGGCGCTTGTTTTAAGTCTCAAATCCTAGGCCAACCGGCTTCTTAGACTTTCATCCAAAAAGGGCATGATCAAGAGGTTTGGCTCTAGCATCCAAATTGTGACTAAGAGGGCCATATCCAGGATAGCCCATCTATCTGACAAAAGCATACCCTCTTCCATAAGCCTTAGGAGAGGGAGAGAATTTCTCATTGTGCATGTATTTCTCTTCTCTATAGATCCATTCTCTAACAAATGTTTTTGCTTTCTCATCTTGGATAGGTACTAAGGATTCTACAAACGTGCCAAATAAAGTCATAACTTAAGAGGAAGGTTTCTTTTCTTGTGAAGGCTTTCCATAAGACCGAGGTGAAACTAGTAATGTTGTGAGGGAGTTGAGTTGATACCCACCTCACGCCAAGGTCTATTGACTTAAGCTTGTATTTACATTCAGCTAAGGTTGCATAAAAATCTTTTGCTTGTCTATTGAGGGGAACATGAGTTCCTACTAAAATGGAATTGACAGACAAAGTGTTATCTCTAGGTATACAAATCTCTATTCCATTGTAGGGTAACTTAACACATTGATGATAGGTAGACGACACTTCTTTCATATCATGAATCCATAGTCTACCAAGTAAAATATTGTACACAAGGGGACCAGCATCAACTATTTGGAATAAAATATCTTTTAGAATAGGGCCAATCTTAACAGGAAGGATGGCCAACCCCTTGGAACTTCTTTATGCCTCATCATAGGCTTTAATAGTGATCCTTTTCCTTGTATCTATAACCTTTTTAGAATAACCCAACTCTTTCAACAAACTGAATGAACAAATATTTAGCCTAGCACCCCCATCTATCAACACACGCCTGACATGGGTTTTGTGGATCATGACTTCAATACGAAGGGAAAGATTATGTGGGTGGCTCAAGGATTTATCATCATCCTTTGAAAAGGTAAGGTAATGAGGGCTAGCAATTTGATTAACCATGTTCTAGAATTGATCGACATCTAGGTTGTTGGGGACATTTTCCATGCGCAAAGTATCCTCAAGGATTTGTTTATGTCTCCGGGACAACTCTAACAGCTCAAAGATTGAAATTTGAGCTAGGGTTCTCTACAATTGATCAACAAGACTATAAATCGATTTAGGATTAACAACTAGTTTCAAGGTGATAGGCTTGGATGCCACTTTCTTAGGTTTACTGGATTGGCTTGAATTGGGTCCTCTAATGAAAATGGGACCTTGACTTCGTGTGACAACATTAAGAGCTTGAGACAACACTCTAGAGTTGGGACCCCTTCACACCATAATAGGTTCTTTATCAAACATAGGAGGAGAGTATTCATCTAGATCATAACCATAGGGATCTTTACCCCTCATCATATTGACATTTTCTTCTACAAATTCAAGCATGTTGATAGTATTCTCTACATCTGTGTAAGTGTAGTTGATCTCAACTTTGCCATTCTTAACTATAGAATTTCCCCCTTCTCATATTTGGGAAATGACTCCTTAAATGCCTTATGATTAGCATTGGTGTTCAATCCATCTATCATAAGTTTTCCATTCTCAATGAGATCTTGAATGATATGCCAGAGTTTGTAGTAGTGTTCGATGTCATGTCCAATACCATTGTGAAATATGCAAAAGGCCTTCTCATTCCACCAATGTGGTTTAACATATGGTATATGAAAATTTGCAGGATCTTGAGAATGTGCAAGATCGTTAGCAAGAAGTGTTTTCAAAATATCCGCATATGAATCACCAAGTTTTGCAAATTGACGTCTTTATCTCTTAGGCTTATCTTGATATCTTGGCTTACTTTCTTGTTGATTGGATGTATTGAACTTCATAGCTTGAACAAAACTTGATAAGTGGAGCATAGGTTGATCTTTAGGTTGAGAGGAATCCACAACTTCATCATTAACCACTTGTTTTTTTCTATTCCAGTGTCAATTCTTCCCTTTATCTTTGATAGAGTTGTTGTTTTGACCATTGTTGTTGTTATTTCCATGTTTGGTCAAGATTCCTTGTTCTCTTAAAAAATCTTCAATCCTACATGCGGCTTCAACCATGGTGTCAAGTGAATCAAAAACAATTTTCTTAACTTCATACCATAGTTTAGGAACCAAATTACTAACAAGGATGTCAATCTTTTCATTGTCAGGAATGGTTCTAGAATAGCAAGAGCATTTTCGCCTCCACCTTTGCAAGAAAGTGACAAAGGATTCCCCTTGGTTCTGCTTTAAGTTACATAAGTCCAACAAGGTGATAGATCTTGACAAATTGTATGCAAAGTGTTGAAAGTCTTAACGGGGGGAGTTATTTTGGTGAACCATTCCATTACTTTCCCCTTAAGACTCCTTGGGAACAATCTCATGAGATATGCGTCATCTTAGTGGAATTCAAAACTTGTGGTATAAAAATAGTGCACATGATCATGGGGATCTCCACTCCCATCATATTTGTCATATTGAGGAATTTTAACCTTTCTAGGAAATTCTTTCATGTCAAAACTCTTATCAAAAGGACTAGGACAAATTGAGTCCAATGAGAAAGAATTCTTAGGTGCTAACATCTTTTCCATATTTTTCTTCATTTCTTTGATCACCTCATCCTAGGAGGGCCCTTGTTTCTTAATCTTTTTATCCACATCAAAGTTGTAAGGGACTCTAGCACCTTTGTTTATCAAACTCTCTAGGAACTTATCTTTGTTTTGCTCCAAATATTTCTCCACATATTGCTGGAAAAGTGGCTCTTGTTGCATTTTCATAAAGTCTTGGGAGGTGTGGTCAAAATTCAAACTACTACCCCCATATTGTGAACCATAATGAGCACATTAGGAAGGTTTCCTTGAGTTCCTAGGAGGTTTTGGTATCCTATAATGATCATGTCTAGAAGCCCTTCTTCCTCTAGGGCTAGGAGATCATGATGTTGATCTTGAATATCTCCTACTTTGTGGAGTCTTAGGAGTGGATGAAGGAGAGTTGTTTCCACCACTAACATGCATGTTATTGAATCGATCATTGATTTTCTAAGCTAAGAGCCTATCTTTCTCTTCTTGAAAGGCTTTCTTTTCCATTTGTACCAAAGTCTATCTCTCCCACTCTAGGAGTCTAATTTGTTCTTCCTTTGCAGCTTGTTCATCTAGGAAAGCTTTCTTTTCATGCTCAATCCTCTTAGTCCTTTCATTCATGTAACCTAAGGAGGTCTTGAGTGGTGAACTTGGTCTTGAATTTATAAACAGATTGTTGGTATAGGTTGTATTGACATGATTTTCATAGCATTCATCCTCTTCCCTTTCATGTTGTGATTGATTATCTTGATAGGCATGTCTTTTACCTCTCTCTCTCTCTCAGCCCTTTGATGTGCATCTAGATATCTTGTATAAATAAGGGGTGAAGTTGGTCTACTATTATGATAGGAACCACTAGATGAAATAGCATCCCCATACTTTGCAAACATGTTGCCAAGACATTTATCCCTCTCTTCCCTCTCTCTCTAAGTCATTGTGTAACTCATATCCATAGAAGAGTGAGAAGATACTAAGGGGGTACCCAACTCACTAAGGTGACTCTTGGAATCAAACCAAACTTTCAATTTGTTCTTAGGCGATTGATCAAATATGAGTTCTTTTCCCTTTTGTTTTTGGCGAGTTTGAACTAGGGGTAATTGGTTGAAGACCACTTGAGGTTGTTTTCCTTGATTTTCTTGATATCTTGTTGTAAATGGCATGAAATAAAAGATACTAGTTGATAGGATGACCCTAAGAAATTTTGGTACCAAACTAGGATAGTAAAGGCATTAACTTGTCCAAAAAGAGATGATAAGATAGAATATTGTAAAGAGACGTAAGACAGCACTGCCACAGAGGTGCCCATGTTTCAGATAAGTATCCTAGCACATATGGATCAGGAGGATGGTCTTACCCGAATTATATTGATTGAAATTGAATATATGAAGGTGAAATGGACAATAGACTACCAAAAGTCTCCAAGTGTGTTATCAAAGAATCTAAAGGCTTATCTTTTTAACAAGGATGGTTTCTAGCTCACCAAGATTCCTACAAAAGGTCACTTGTGAAATCAAAGATCTCTAATCCAAGAGGTCAAAACTCAAGAATCCAAAGCTAAACAATCTTCTAACAGTGGGGTAAGTAATCCAATCTGACCTGGATCAACCAGGGAACTAGAAATGATAGGTAAGCAACCAAGCAAATAGGCAGATGACAACAAATAGCTCAATGGTACGGTAACAAAAGATAGTTTTGCGTGAAGAAAGGATAGGATCACGTGACAAAATGCACAGAGCCATGTGAAGAAAACTCAGAATGGTGAAACAAAAAGGATAGCAGATTGGAGAAAAATTGTGTGACAATTAGCACAGAGCTGCGTGAAGAAACGTAGCGAGCCGCGTGAAGAAAAAATTGTCTTGCGCAAGGGAGGGATACAGAACTCAGTTTTGTTCATTTTTAAATGACCAACTAGATGCATTAACAGATTTTATCTTGAATTAGGCAAGCAAGACAGCAATCAGGGAGTTCAAGAAATCAATGTCTTCAAACAATGAGTAAGGGACAAAGCAACCTTGCAAATGAACATGGATAGTGTCATATTATTTCTACTCCCTAAAGATTCTACTTGTGTATGTTCTCAAAATGTTTTCCAATCACGCACATAGTCCTAGAAAAGAAAAAGTTGGTTGCACTATGGTTCTTAGTAATGGTTGACTTTGCAAATTTTTCAATCTCAAGTGGGTGAAATCAATCCTGGTGCACCGAGGTTTTGACACAGTCCAAGAATTTAATCAATCAGGAGCTATTGAGGAGATCAAAAAACCCACAAGAAACTACACCCATGGAGATTTCTTTCACAAGGAAATTTATATAGCGGTTGTGGCTACCATGGAAAAAATGGCTATTACCACTTGAGGTTTCATCCACATGGTTTACCCAATAAAGGGAATGTCCACTACGGTTAATCCTCTCTAACAAGGAAGACTCACAATATGGACCACATGGGGACTTAGTTTGGATTCAAGGGTTCCAAGTTTCTGATTATCCCAAAAGGGAAAAGAGCATAATCCTCTAGCCTCTTCACCTCACCCAACCATAGTAAGCAAGATTAATTGACCCATTAATTTTAAATCACCTCACCCAAGGTAAATCAACAACAATGACCACCAATCTCAAGAGAGAAAGTACCAATCAAAGTTGAAGACCAAACCAAGTGAGATAATAACAAATCCTTCCCTACCTATAAGGGGATTTATCGTCAAGAAGAGATTTGCATGTAAGAAAAGTGAATGAAGCCCACTCTCTCAAGTTTTCCACAAATAGTGTTCATAGGGCCTAATTACTATGTGAAACATATATGCAAGAAAGAAAATCTAGGTCCATTTTTAGAGCACCAATTGGAAATGTGATCTATGAAAGAAAGAAACACTCAAGCTAAACACATGAGATGTTCATTTTATTTCAAAAATCCAAATGTTATAGAGATGCAAAAAAATACCTCAAGTCCAATGCAACGCGAATATTTTGTTGTTTATCCACACAAGTCCAAATCAGAAACAACAATAGCAAATCAAAAACTACTATAAATAGTAAACATTAGTGATTAGAGATCAAAGATATAAAACATAGCAATAAAAATTAGATCATTGGTGTGAAATCTCATGTGAATATTCTCAGAGTGTCGCACAAATATTCATAGAGTGCCACGTGAAGATTCACAGAATCTCACGCGAAGAAACACATAGATAACAAAAAAATAGAAAAAAGTAAACAAATTAGATCATTGTCTGGCGTCAAATGTCACACAAAAATTTGCACAGAGCCACACAAATAAACACAGCAAGCGGCGTGAAGAAACACACAAATCAGCATAAAATCGCCTGTAGACCTGCAAAATATTTTGCAAAAATTCCCAACAGAAGTATGGAAAAAATGGAAAATACAAAAATCTGAAAATAAATTACAAAAAATAAATATAGTGACAGAAAATGAATCTTCTACCCCACGGTGGGTGCCAAAAATGTGTCACACTTCTATGGGTCATTCCATTCAAGGTTGCTTAAGAATGAGGCCTCGAATATCGACTCATAGCTCCCTAGTCATGGAGTGCAAGGGTTTATAATGGAGGCCCTTAGATTGACCTAGTTGTGCCCATGCAAGTACACCATGAAATGGGAGTCTCAATGCATGAAAATGACAACTATTCTATATGATTGCAATGCATGAAAGGAAATTAAGATAAATGATAACAATGCATGATTATTCTATGAAAGGAAATATGAATTTAATCTAATATGAATCTAATCTACATGAATAGCCATGGATGCAAGAAGAAGAAGACAAGAAGAGATAAGTTGCAATATCTAAACCAAAGTGCTCAAATTCTCCTCCAAAATTGCTCTCCAGACCTGCAACATAACAATACATAAAAATTCTATATCTAAATGAGAAGGAGAGATTTCCTTATATAGGTGAATCATCTTAAAATGGAAGCACTTCATGTTGAGACATTTTATCCCTCCCTAATAAGTTGTTATGGTCCTAATTTAGACACCTTCATGCTTCTGTGGAGTTTCATGTGCTTATGTGCCTGTTCTACCCCTCTTTTCTACCTTTTCTCTTTATTTCTGAGACTCTGGCACATTTCTTGAGGTTCTAACCCTCTGGGTCAAGGTCAACCTTGACCCTGACCTAGGTCAAGGATGATCTCGACCCTGACCTAGGTCAAGTTCAACCTCAACCCTAACCCCAGGGTCCAGGGTCCTTGGGGTTGAGTCCCAGTTTTGGGGTTTCATCAAAATTTTATATTTTCCCTCTTCGGGGCCATTATTCCTTGAGTTAAGTGTCAAACTCTTAAATTAATATTTGAGGTGGACCTTTCTCAAGATTTGTGTAGGATTTCTAATTTATTATTTGAGATAAACCTTTCAAATTTTGTGCTTAGTGCTCAAATTAACTTTGGCGTTGGCCTTACCTCAAATTTTGTGATAAGGCTCTTAAATAATTATTTCTACCTTAAGGGTGGACCCCTTCTAGAGTTTTGTGTCAAGACTTTAATTTGGTTCTCCTCTCCATGTGCATCTCTCTAGATTTTTGTGCCATGGACCCTTAATTATTGTTTTCTATGTTGGCCTTTGTGCCCAAGATTACTATAAAATGGAAGCTCTCTCTCTCTCATTTTCTCTAACCATCATCAAGCGAGTAAAGTCTTCTAATCAAGCATCTAGAATTCTCTAATCATGATCAAGAAGCAAGACCAAGATCTTTCAAGCATTCAAGACATCTACATTCTTAATTCAAGCACTTTAACACATTTACTTCCATGGAGCCATGAATTGGCATGGTAGATCAACTTCATACTATTCTACAAAGTTCAAACAACTTCAAGCATTCATCCTTGTGGATCTAAGGATTTGAATCCACCACAAGGGTCTCCATACAAGCAAGGTGAATTTTTTTATTTACTTTGTTTATTTCTGCAATTTCAATTACATATATTTGAGGTTAATTCCAAAACTGGGGTTTAACCAAGGAAAACCCCTCCCCCCCCAACAAACAAATCTCTTTTTCTTGTAGATACAGGTTCAGGACTGCGGATTTGGACTCAAATTTGGATACCCTTTTCGGCAAACTTTCAGGATTCACAAATAGAGTCACTTTTAGATATATGCAGGTCAAGTTCAACATTATTGGGTTAGGGTCAACATTTTGGGGTCAGGGTTGACATTTGTGCGTCAAGGTCGACCTTTTTAATAAGATGACATCGGAACGGAAAATGATTTCTGGGTTTTTTTTGTCTCTGCGTTCTTGTTTTAGATCATACTTTAGTTTTTCCAGAAAAATCCTATAGACCTTAGAAAATAGCATTCTTTGATCTACACTATTTTAAGGTTGGTACTTCATCTCATCCATTTCAATTCCTAGAACTATCATATAAATTCCTTTCTAAAATAGGAATTTAAGATCTTTCCTCTTTGCTCTCATTTCTGAATGGATGATTCATTTGTGCATTGATCCTTCTTTTGGATTAATCAATTTGGATCTTTCATTTGTGCATTTGAGGTTAGAAGGAACATCTTATCTTCCCCACATATCACACAAACATCTACTTATTTCAAATGTTACATGTTCTTGTGTTACATTTTGGTAACCTCTATTTTATATGTTACATTTTGGTGATCCCGCGATAGACAACACTTTCTTTTTGGTGTTAGATTTGCATCTTGTGTTAGATCTTACATGCATTTAAAAGTATATTTCTTTCATTCTCTTGCATTTATATTTCAAAAGTAAAAATCATAAATTTCTTTAAAAATACAAAAACATTTACATTTTTTATGTTGATACATTTCATTTGAATGCATTTGGATATATCTAGATCTATTTCTATGTTGCACAAGTTGTTTCAAGTGTTTTCCAAACATCCTTCTATAAATTTTGGGATTAAACAACATCCTCCTCATACCTCACCATTTCATGGTGTTACACCTAGAAATACTTTATTTAGTGTGTGTGGTGTTTCTTTGTCCTCTATTGTATTACCTTGTAAGGATATATTAGAGCAAGAAGATGACATTAATCTTTCTCTCCATCATATTTATCTTTATGGAGAAGAGTTGAAGATTGATGTTAATTCTTCTCCTAGTATATGTCTTTTATATGAGCTTACTTTAGAATATAATTCTCCTATTTGGGATGAACCTTTGGATTTGGATGTTGATTACTCTCTTCCTCATGAATCCATTGTGGATGATCCTACCTTTTAGGATGAACCCTTGGATAAAGACATTGATTTATCCCCTTCTCATGATGAATCTTTGATACAAGGGGATGATTTATTAATGGATGACATATTCATACATGATGATGATTCTCTTTCTAAAACGCACTCCCCTTATGTAGACATTTTAGAGAAAGAAGAGGATTTGGATGCTTTACCTCCCTTTGGGATTTCTTCTAGCGATGAGGCATTAACGAAGAATGATATGAATTCCCTTAATGCTCTCCCTCTTAGTGAAGATCTTATGGAGAATCAAGACCCTATCTCATCTCCTCCTAGGATGTCTTCTTTTCTTCCTTCTTGTGAAACTATTTGTAGTGTTGGGACAACCAACATGGTTTATCCAAAACCCTTGATGACTATTAAAGGTTGTCCTTGCATTACTATCAAAGGTAAACCTATGGAGTCTCTAGATGATCAAGATTCGGTAGCTCACACCTATCATACAAGGAATAACCCTCAACCTAATCCGGTGGTTCCTACTTTTTTACCACCTTCTCAACCCATTCTTCCTCCTCCACCTCCTCTTCCTAGCATGGAGTATGATTTGATAAACCAATTGCGCAATACCCCTGCCAAAATTTCTTTATGGGAGATTCTTCAAACTTCACCTACCTACCATGAAGCCTTGCAAAAATCTCTATAAACTCTTCCCACCCCACATCTTAATCAAGAAAACATCAATGCCTTCTTACAGTGCATGCATGCTACCCCGAGTCTTCCTGACATTGTTTTTACTCAAAAGGATTTACCTTCTAAAGAAGTTCAAAATCAATATGATGCTCTATTGGTTGCTGTTAATATCAATAAGAATATCATTCATAGGTCTTTGATTGATAGTGTATCTAGGCTTAATATTTGTAGCATGGACTTGCTCAATCAAATTAAAGTCGATCTTTCAACTATTCAACCTGACAATGTTCCTATCTGTGGCTTTGATAACATTTGTAAGAAAAGTTTAGGCATCATTACCTTACCTATAAAAGTAGGTTTGGTCATCCTGAATACTCCTTTTCATGTTATGCTTGGACCTCTTACTTATAACCTCCTCTTGGGTAGACCTTGGTTGCATGAGATGCATGCATTTCCTTCCACCCTTCACCGTAAAGTCAAGTTTATTCACAACAACTTGGTGTATACACTTCATGCAGATGATGCGCCAAATCCTTGTTTAAATATTCAAACCCACAACACTCCTATTCCTAATAGTACTCCTTCTTCCTCTAATGCTCTTCCTAGAGATGATTGGGGAACCTTAGATTTTAATCCCACCTTTATTGGAGAGTATAAGGTTTCTGATCTTGACTTTATGAAGCACCAAAGAGAGTTTGAACAATGAGTCTTTGCGTCTACTTCTAATACCCTTCGTAATAACTTTGTCACTGCTTCTACCCACTATGAACATGTCAAACCTACTAATGATAACATAGAAACTACTAAAGCTCCATTGACCCCTTCGGATATGGCTTCTTGTTATAGTCCCAGTTATCATTTACTAGTTAAAAAAGGATTCCATGGTCAAGGATGTGGTAAGCATAAACAAGGAATTCAAATGCCCTTACAAAATGGGGGGCAGGAGTATTCTTATGGATTAGGATTTAATCCTCAACAACACATCAATAACATCATCTCAAATAATACTTCAAAACATGATGAATCTATGAAGGAATTTGACCAAGAAGTTCTTTTGCCTAAACTCCTTCGTGCTACGATGATTACTAGACCTAAACGCAAAAATAAATGTAGTCCACACTTGAAGACTCTTCCTTTTTTTTTCTATCATAGATTTCATGATCACTCTACTAATGAATGTCAAGCTTTACATTATAAAATTAGGTAGTTCATTGATAGTAAAGTTATTTATATATCTTGTTGCAATGAGTTATATTTCAATCCTATTTTATTTAAATAACATTTATGTTCCTATTATGGAACTCCATATTATGTAAAAAATGCTGGCCTAATCTTTGGGGGCTCTTTGTCTTGCATAGTATTGTGAGTGATATAATAGGTCCCCTTCCATCCTTGTTCCCATGCTTGGGGGGCAAGGATGACATCTCCTACTTTTTTGTCTTTCTGGGATTCAATTTTCCCTTGGTTAAGAAGTATTTATCTATTATGTGATATCCAATTGTACATGAACATTTTGGTTTGCATTGAGGATCTATGTCCTTGATCACAACCTATTTCATTATTTGACATTGGGTTTACATGGTAGATAAATCTCTCACCTTGGAAACTGAATACTGTGCTATCCCTCATAAGGGTTACTTTTTCACTTCTTGCATGATATCTCTTTGCATTCATCCCTTCCATGGCCTCACAGGAGCTGTGACCTTCTTGGCTTGGACTGGGTGTTGTCTATGGATATTGTCTTGTTTTTGAAGAAGGATTTTTCCTTGTTCTTTTCTTTCCTTAACATGTCAAAATAGTATGTACTTTTCCATCTTAAGGAGGGGGGCATATACACGGCCTCCCTCATTTTATATTATGCATTTTTGTTCTAACATTTTGTTTTGTAGCATGCTAAATCCTTTGAGGGTAACGCACATAAGTTGCTAAATCCTGAAGGGACATGCATTTTAAAAAGGTATTCCATGGTGATATAAGAATATGGATCCATGGGTACTTCATAAAATCCATCAGAAGATGCACTACATACATGCACAAAGCCGCCAGAAGACACACAACTTTATGGGGTGACTATCAAGTACTTGCTTGGTAGGCCATTCTATCCTTTTGTGGTTCACAGTGAGATACACACATCTTACTAGGTGAGCTAGCCACTCCTCTCTCATCTTTTCTATCTCTTATTATGCTTTTGGATTTAACAAAGACTCAAGTTCATCGGGGGCTTCATGGATTCCTTGTATCCTTAATCACAATAGGGTTTTTTTTCTTCTACTTTACCAAGAGTTTGCGTTGAACCCATACTCTTGCTAAAGTGGGGGCTAAATGTTTCATCTTAAAATGGAAGCACTCCATGTTGAGACCTTTTATCCCTCCCTAGTAAGATGTTATGGTCCTAATTTAGACACCTTCATGCTTCCGTGGATTTTCATGTGCTTATGTGCCTGTTCTACCCCTCTTTTCTGCCTTTTCTCTCTGTTTCTGAGACTCTGGCACATTTCCTGAGGTTCTGACCCTCTGGGTCAGGGTTGACCTCAACCCTGACCTAGGTCAGGGATGACCTTGACCCTGACCTAGGTCAGGGTTG
>MU224569.1:431366-460885 GCA_018584345.1 Thuja plicata | reverse complement strand
CCTTTGAAGTGATAAGTTTTCATGTAAAACTGTCTCTGAAGTTGAACATAAGATTGGAATGATCTTGACTCTATTGCCCATGGTAGAATAAGGCACTGGTCTAATCATTATTTGGATTATAGTTATTTAGGTCATTGTTTATAGTTTTGTGATATCTTATCTATCTGTTCATTTTAAATTACATACACATTTACTAAACATTCTTTCAATTACTTAAAGTATTTCAATTGACAGTTCATGATATATTGATTTTAGTTATATTTATTTCAAGTTCCTTGCCATACTTTGAGAGATGGAAGTTTGAGTTTCATACACAGGTTATCTGCCATAAAAAGCCTATTCAGGTGAAGGTTCACCCGCCTTGGTCCTACAGAGCCAGAAGTGCAGGGGAAGAGGATCATAATCGATCATTCCCGTTAGTTGGCCAAAAATAATTGGTTTTCCAAACATTGGATTGGAAAGTCCATAGGAAATCCAATTTAGCATTTTTGGGCACCAACAAGTTCAGAGGCTAGTTGTTGTTTTAGGGTTAGTTTACAGATATTTCAAAGGTTGGTTGTATTATCCATGAGTTAAATGTCTTATGATCCAAGTGCACAATAGGCTACATTTTGGTAAATGAAAGGTAATAGAGAGTGTAGATTTGATTGAAAAGGTTGTAGAAAATCTTAGATAAATCTCCATACGCAAAAGCTAAACATAGTGTGTGCACAGAAATTGGGGCTATTGAAAATAAAGCATGGACATCCACCAAAGCCATCAGGTCTTAAGATCATTGTTTCTTTGAAATTGTGAAAGCATAAGCACTACCAGTTTGAGTTGATTAGCATTATGTCTTAAATAAAAATGACTCCATCAAGTGTTTTGTCTACGGAGAAAGCACAAATAATAATAATAATTAGCATTGTTGCAAGTGAATGAAATGGGCCGGTGTGAAGCTAGTGCTTTAAACTTTACCATTTCATCTCCCAGCTTATGCCAAGCTGGAAGCTTTTAATTAAAGCATGGATATTAATCATTGGCACATGTTTTGAACTTTGTTTAAGTGCAAACTTGGATGTGAACTTGTGACAGTATGACAATATCTCAACTACATTTTGGTCACTAGAGAGAGGTTGAAGATTGTTTATTGGGATGTAATACCATATCTCCAAATGAAATAACTAATGGAGATGGAGACAATGAAGACAAGACAAAACAATTGAAGATTTTGTTAGAATAGTCCCAAGGGATAACTGAGAGGGGGGGGTGAATCAGTTATCAACAAGTTTAATTACTTTCTTCATTTAATTATAGAATAACATTAAGCATTAACACATTCAGATAACACAAGATAGAACACAACAATTTTGGTTATGGGGAAACCAAATAGGTAAAAACCCCAGTGGGAATTAGCACCCATAAAGAACTGTACTTGAGTATAATTATCCCTGTTAAGAGATCTTGCAACCTGATTAGGAGTTGTTCTTTACAATGCAATAAATACAGTGACCTGGTTAAGGGTCTGAACCTGTTAGGAGTCTTTTACAAATAACCTTGTTAGGGTTGAGGACTCACTGTCCAAAAATCTCACTGGAACCAAATCTCCAACAATATCCCCCTTTGACATTGATGGAAACATATGATATCATCAACTCAAAATGTCTTCATTATTTTTATAATCTTCTCAATATCCTCATCAAAGGTTCCTCTTCACTGCTACTGCTCTTCTGACTGTATACTCCCCAGAGTATATGCTCCCCCTTACTATATACTCCCCAGAGTATATGATCCCCCTTACTATATACTCCCCCTTTGACATCAATAGGAAAGGGTGCCAAACACCATTAAGCATAGGTACTACTCCAGAAGTAGAGTATTCAACCATTCATTAGTCACCAAGGATTGATGTTCTTTGCTGCAAATTCTAATCAAACTCAGGAAAGGGAATTACTCCCAACTTCTCCCTGAGATACTCAAAATTATCTTTTGATAGAGGCTTTGTAAAAATATCTGCTAATTTTTCTTTAGTGCCCACATAATCCAACTTTACTTCTCTATCTGCAACTTTTTATCTTAGAAAGTGGTATTTAATCTCAATGTGTTTTTTCTTTGTGTGTACCACAGGGTTCTTTGACATATTGATAGTACTAGTGTTATCACAGTGAATAACAATAGGATAATCAATCTGAATACCAAAGTCTTTGATCATCTGTTTGATCTAAACCATTGTAGAACAATTCAATGCTACAACAACATACTCATCTTTTGCTGTTTCGTGAGAAATACAATTTAGGTTCTTTCTTGTCCAAGTAACCAACTTGTTTCCAAGAAATACTGCTCCTCCTGATGTGCTCTTTTTGTCATCAACACAACCTGCCCAATTTGCATCTGTATACACATGAAGTTGTATATTCTCTAAGTTAGGATACCATAGACCATAGTCTATAGTCCCCTTTAGGTATCTGAATATTCTTTTTATTGCCATTAGATGATTCTGTTAAGGTTCAGCTGCAAATCTTCCAACAATGCCAATTGCATTGGAAATGTCTAGTCTAGATTGAGTGAGATATATGAGTTTTCCAATCATAGACTTGTATAGTGTCTTGTTAATTGGTGTGGAATCATCATCTTTAGAAAGCTTGCTTCCTGTTATCATGCTTACTAATTTATGAATATGCCTTTGTCAATTTGTTTTACATTCAATCCCAAGAAATATTTTATAGGTCCAATCATGCCATACCAAACTCACTTTTCATCTTTTTGGCAAATTCTACACTAAGTTTATCATTACCTCCAAAGATAATGTCATCGACAAAAATAGCAACGAGTAGTAATCCTTCATCTGTCTCTTTTATAAATAAATTACAGTCTTCTTCTCCTTTTCTGAATCCTATCTTTGTTAAGTAACCATCAAGTCTCTCATACCAAGCTCTTGGGGTCTGTTTAAGTCCATAAAGTTCTTTCTTTAGTCTGCATACCATGTTTGGTTTGTTTGAAAGTTTGAATCCTTTAGGCTGCTCTATGTAGACTTGTTCCTTCAAGTCACCATTTAGAAAGGCTAACTTGACATCCATTTGATATACTTTAAAGTTCTCAAATGTTGCATAAGCTAGAAACAATTTTATGGCTTCCAGTCTTCTCACATGGGAAAATGTATCAGTGTAATCTATTCCTTCTCTCTATTCCACTTTATTCCAATCACATTTTTCTCATGAGGTCTAGGGACTAGTTCCCATGTGTTGGTTGTATTCTTGGTTTTTGTTTGTTTGCCCTAAATTTTGTTGCCTTCTTGCCATTTTATTTCCTTAATCAGGAATTGTCTCTTTCTCGTGGTATCACTTTGAAATTTCTGGGTTTTGGGGTCAAAATCCACATGAATAATGCAAAACCCCAAAACCCTAAGCTCTGTTCTAAGTCAAAATGCTAAAAAGCCCTAAAATGTCAATCAGGTTTCTATTTTTGCATTACCTTTTTTAACAACTTAAGTCATGTCCCTTTTATAATAGTCACCTAGTTGCTTGATCCTAGAAGCATATTCCTTTTTTTATGAGACTTGGCAATTAAATATTGTTAGGATGTCTCTTGAGGAAATAGAATATTCCCTATTTTTATGAGACTTGGCAGAACCCTTCAGTCGCGAAGTCTCCCAATGAAGAAGCATGTTAGCAGTCAGCAGCCAAAGTAAATAGTTAAGTCATGGTGTCATGCAAAGAAGCCAACATTTAGTATTTTTTATGAGACTTAGTGGTTGCTTCAGTCGCAGGGTCTCCAAATTGGGATGCAGTTAAGTGACATGTTAAAAATTTTGTGTCGCGTAGTCTCCAAGTAAGATGATAGTTAAGTGAAAGATGCTGAGACTTCCCGATAAACTGCAAGTAGTTTACAATATATGACAGTCGGGTGGTCGCTGGATTAAAGTGCTAAGTCAATTTTTAGTCAGTGACTTGGAGACAAACAGTTAAAGGAGACATGTGTCCAAAATGAGCTGAATAAGGCTAGTCGTGTGGTCTCCCAAAAGGAAAGAGTCATTTGGTGATTAAGAGACTAAAGGTAAAAAGTTATATGTTGTCGTGTAGTCTCTGGATGATTAAAAGATTTTAAAGATATACTTAGTGACTTAGCAGAGCCATCAAATGCAAAAAGAGAAAAGATCAACGGTAGTCGCTAAGTCTCTGTCAAAAGTGCATGATAGTAAAAATGCTCGTAACAATGAGATAACCTTTAGTCGCGTAGTATCTGAATTGAACTCAAAAGAAAAAGGTCAGTCACGGGGTCTTGTAAAGAAAAATAAACATTTAGTGACTTGGAGATAACAGCTAAAGGTAAGGATAACCTTCAGTTGCGGGGTCTCTAAATAAACTCTAGGTTAAGATTTCCATCTAGCGACTTTGATTCATTCAGTCGCGTGACCGCCAGAACTTAACTGTGGTTAGCCAAGTTAATAAAATCACACAGTCACTAGATCTCCAGAAGAATTAAGGTTTAAGAAGTTTGATCAGCGACAAGAAAATATTACACAGTCGCGTGGTTGCTGAATATGAAAAGTCATAAAAGGTGGTAGTTACTGACGTGACAATGTGAAAGATTTAGCATCCAATGACAATCTAGAATATTGATTGTTGTATGAAAAGGGTAGCTGAGATGTCTAATGGAAAACCAATCATATGAAGACATGTCACCCTCTTCAAATTTTATAAGGGTTTTTTCTGAAGACGCACATATATGATTTTGATTTCCCGTCACACTCATGAACTACGGCTAGGATTTCAATTAATTTCATAGCATGCTAAATTGAAAGCAGAATTGATTGTCTTTCCAATGATGAGCTATGTACTTAGAATAGTTACCATAAAGAGTTGATCGAAAGTTCATTTTCAACTTATCATACTCTCAGAATTGCAGAGTGAAGAAGTGCTAGGTCTTTTGTTTTCAGAAAGTAGAAATTGGTCAGTTGCAGAATACTTATCTGGTTATCAAGTTTCCTAAATTATTGAACAGTAAACAGAGAAGAGCAGTAAGTTCCAAGCATAGATTTTTTTTGATATTGGTAATAGAAAGAGTTGATACAGAACAAGATGAGTAAGGCTGTCAGTGTGGCTTTGACCAGTGGAAGGAGTGATGAAGTGGATGATGATGCAAAAGGAAAAAGAAATTACTCTGATGAGTTTTTAAAATTGTTTTCGGGGTCTACACAGAATAAGAGGGCCAATGCAAATTTATTGGCAGATGAATACTGTGAGATCAGAGATGCTCGCACTGCAGGGTCAATAGGTTTTTCTCTTTATAATTACTTCTATAATAATTTTGATAAAGCTATCCCAGTGTCAAACCCTTGGACTAGTGGCCTTGCTAGGTTAATTGTTCCTGATGTTTTTATAGATGTGGACTTGTTTCTAGGTCTTGCTAGCCACTATGATGCCCTGTCTAGGACAATCAAGAAAAATGATGGTACTGCCCTATTGATTTTAAATAGGAATTCATTTATGCAAGCCTTTGGCTTATATAGTACTATGTCTACCAAAATAAATCTTACTAGACAAGAAGAGAGGTATAGGTTACAACCTGGTGCTACTAGAACCCTATTGTAGATGCATATGCTTAAGGAGGTTAGGAATCATCTTACTCCTATACCTGGTACTGCACCCTACTTCTTTAAAGACTTGCATTTTTATATCAAGTATATTGCCTATGCCTTGTGTAGAGTGTTAGGGATAGATGGAGGGGCAGAGAAGATAAATGTTGGAGTTTTGATGATGGTGTTAGACTTACAAGATGTGCATTCTAGCACCAATTATGATTATATACAATACATTATTGATAAAATGCATGAGGGATTTATAGTTGTGCAGAAGAAGATGAAGGACCCTAAGGAGAAGGAGCCTAGGTTCTTCCACTATTCCATCCTGATGCATTTGTTATTACATTTTAACTTTGGGATTATGGATGTGAATAACTTGAATCCTCAGAGGATTTTCTAGGACTGGCCTAATCCCATTCAGTTTTGGGTTAAGATATGGAATTATACATCCAAGGATTGTGACTTCTGTGGATTTGAAAACTGGATTGTATATCCATTAATGCAGAGCATGGGTATCAGCAAAACTAGGCTCCCAATAAAGGTGCTACATTTGTTGAGGCCTTGTGAGTATGTGGACAAGTGGGAGGGTGATCACAACTGGGGATATTTCTTCTTGGAAGAGAATTTTACCATGATTAGGGTATATGGATGCACACATCCACCTCATGTCTTACCCTACCATGTACCATCCAGAGTTGCTACCATGGAATTCATCTGGCAACTATTGTTGATAGATAATGAACATTTTGCACCACATAGGAAGGGGACCTTAACCCCTAGACAGTTTAAGATCTTTAACTTTACCATTGGCAAGGGTGCCATTGATTCAATAAGTAAATGGTTGGAGAGTTGTAAAATTAGGGCAGCATCATATAGGCATATTGACCTTGAGGGATTCATGGTAGGAGTTAGGAAACTTTTGACTCCTACCATCCCTAATACAAATGTTTGTGGTTTCTGTGTAGAAGAGGATGTAACAAGAAATCTTCTTGATGAAGATGAGATCAGAACAAGAAGGGAGAGGATTCTGGAATTGCTGAATCTAGAAAAGCAAATAAAGAGAAATGGGTTGTCTTTTGGAGGATTTTACCCTGATTTGCCTTATTTTGACAAGATTAAGGCTATGATTGATAATTTTTATGAACTCTGTGAACAATTGGATAATGTTTTGGATAAAAAAGGAGCAAAGGAGCCTGAATATTCAGACTCTAAATATGAAAGTAATAGTGATAGTGATTATTCCCACCCATCTCATTTGGATCAGCCTTAACAGGATGTTGTAGAGGCAGCACACGAACAAGGAGAACAGGGCCACATCATTGACCTAACTAAAGTGTCATAGCTAGATGATGTAGAAGAGCCTACTAATAAGAGGAAAAAAGTTGACCATGGTCATACTTCTTCTATTAGGCAAGAGAAGAAAGGAGATAGAATAATTGCCCTCATTCCTGGAAATAGATTATATGATCATAATCTAAGAAAGATAATCAGATAGGGGAAGAGGCAGAAATAGGATGAGGAAGAAAATATAGATTTTCCTCTAAAGGCATGTATTGATGAGAGGTTGTTGCATCAACAGAAATTTCTGAGTGATGATAATTTTGTCAAGACTAATGAATTTAAGGATTTTCTGAGATGGCACAAGAAAGAGTAGATAAGGGCTTAGTTGAAGGTAGACTGAGAGGAAACAGTCACAAATGAGGATTTGTTAGCTCTACAAGCCTATGACCCTGACAGTGAGGATGTCTCTCCAAAAGAGGCAAGGAAAATGGTTTTAAATAGTGGCATTTTTCTTGCTAAGGGCTGGGACTTGGCTTCATCTTTCATCATTGACCAAATTAGAAAGCAGCCAGACCTTAAATTAGCAAGTGAGGTTCAAATGGGTGACATGATAAAGGGATTTGGATATAGTCCAATGTCACAAGCTTTCGCCATGTGGAGCCTATGTACCAAAGACCAAAAAACTCAATTAGTGAATATTTAGGAGAATATGATGGGGAACTAAATGGTCTGGATAGTACAGAATACTAGAGATTTGGAAATTTCTCAGATCATGACTCATTGGGCTCACTTGAATGAAGACAAAAAAAAAAAATTTCTAAGAAGTGTAGCATTCTGATTGAGGAAACTAGTGCCCTAGCCAAAGATAGGGAATTGTGCCACATAAAGATACACCAACAAAACTAGGTAATTGTTGAATTGATGAAGAAACTAGAAGAGAAACCTGAGGTGGTTTATGTGCCTCCAAAACAACCTCTACAAATAAAGGAGAAAACAAAAATAGAGGAGGTACTTGAGAAAGAAGAGGTGGGTCAAAAGAAGAATGAGGTAGCCCTAAATGCATTTTGCAGCATAGGGTTGACATACTCAAATATAAAATAGATGTCATCTTAAATTCTTATAATAAGCTGCCCACCTTACATACAGAAGTAACAGAGTACATTGCCACTTTGAACCCCTATTTTGTTAATTGGTATCCTAGGGTTCAATTGTTTGAAAAACTTGCCTATTTGTAGCCTCTTAGATCAAATTTATCTGAGGTTGTAACTGAGGTTGAAGATGAAATTAAAAAGGTTAATATAGCCTTGTCATTTTTTAAGGGTAAGTTGAATCAGGTAGAGGCTAAGTTAAGCCTATTTTCTCCAAATTTTAATAGATTTGTTCCTCCTTTGAAAGGAGAAGATGATCAAGTGAAGGCTTTAGAGGCATGGAGAAGTGAATTTGATAGTGGAATGCCTAGAAGTGAAGCATTCATTTTAGGATCATATTTGGATTTGGAAGGTTTCAATAAGATATTGGATGAAGCCTTCAAGGCAGAAACTGACATGAACAAATTCTTAATGGATGTAAAAAGCATCACAGATGTCAGATGGGAAAGATAGAAGGTGAAAGTACAGAGTACATAGGGATTTAATTAGCCAATAGAGGATGAAGTGACAACATGGGACCTTATGACTAAGCCCAAGAAAAAGAAGCTTGTGGTGGAAGAGGAAATCCTAGACGAAGAATAAAGGGGAACACTTGGCACCTGACCATTGAGCACGGGGAGGTTAGTTATTACTAAGGATAACTGTAAATCAACCTGTAATGGCGGTCACTTAATCTTGATATAAATATCAAAAGCTATCCTGAATACTGTCAGACAAAGGCGCCAGATTCTAGAAGAAGACAAAGAGTATCAGATTTCATCCCCTATTTTTGTCTTTCCACCGCTTCTACATTCTCCTTTTTTTTCTTTTTTGTACTTTTAGGGTTAGGTTCCTTAAACCATCTGAAACTTGTTGCATCCTAACATTAAGGATTCCAAGATGGTTAAAAGCCTATAAATAGATCAAAAATTGTAAAAATCAAGGAGATGATGACATATATTGATAATCAGACTTTCTAGATTTGTGTCTATGTCTTCAAGCTTTTAAGATTTTCATGTACTAAAGCATGACCATATCAATAAAATACAGTGCAATTTTACTCTATTTCTATTTTTGTCTCTTTATTTGTTGTGTATGCTCTTTTATGTTTAAATTTGTGAGGCATTTTTAAGCATTTTGGCTACAAGGTAGCTATCTAGTTACTTGCAAGTTTCTTTCAAGGAAAGAACTAGTTTTGTGAGTAGTTTCAGGGAGAATAACAATAGTTAAGGATTTGATACAATATTATAGAGGTGACAGAATAATTTGTAAGGCATTTTATCTGAATTACATGTAAGTTGTAAGGCAGCTTACAGTATTTTGTTTTTGTGTATTTCTGTGAACTTCAATTTATTGACTCTATAAGCCCAAAGGATAGGCACTGGTCTAGGATTTGGTTTGGTAACCTATCATCATCCAAATATTCAAATACTATTCAAACCAATCATTTTTTAGAGTATTTTGTGTTGAATCAATTGTACTTCCAGTAGTTACAGTTGAAGTTTGTTGATTTCTTAAAGAGTAAATCAAATAGGTTATTCCTCCTAGATTCATAAGAATTATAAAAGGAAAGAAATATGAAATTCCCTGTTATGCTGCTGTCTGCTATCACTAAGATAGTGATTTGGATTATCAAGCTATTTCTTAGAATTGTCATAGTTATCTGCATTGTTATATACATGTCCATATAAAAATAGAGCATTCAACACATAAGTTAAATCCACTCTAAAGATATTTTTAAGTCAGTAACCAGTCATAGCTAAAACCTGCTTGAGTCAGTGGATCTCAAAAAGAAGGAGGTGATAATAGGTATCCCCGATGTTATCAAAATACCTCATCAATTAGTCTTTTTCTCTTGCTTGAGTCAAAGTATCAAAAGGCATTGGGAGTTATATAGTTGTCCAAGTATTCAAGCATCTTTAGAGGCCCTGCAAGAAAAAACCCTAACACCATGTATCATTCTTGATTATCTAATCCAATTCTTCTTGCATAGCACTTTGCCAATCTAAATCATTACACGCATCTTCAACACTTAAGGGTTCAATCTGTGAAAGTAAGCATACTTCTTCATCAATGGTTGAACCTTTTTCTCTTGATCTTGTTAAGACTTTAGTGCTCTGATCTCCAATGATGTCTCCCTTAGAGTGGTATTTGGATGTGTATTTTGAGTTCTTAGGACTGACACTCTCATCTATAATCTATGATTCTTCTTCACTTGGTTCAGGTTTTTTGCATGAAACATCAATACATTCAAACATTTATTCAATTACTGTGTCCTTACTAATGGGTCTAGGTTCTTCTTCAATCATAGGAGCACATTCATAGTATCTTTCTTGAATCATAAACTTCTCATCAATCTTCACATGAGTACTTTCAATGATCTTCTTTAATTTTAGATTAAAACATCTATAGGCTTTACTTTTAGTAGAGTAACCAAGAAAAACACCTTTTCCACTTCTACCATCAAGCTTGTCAATGCTATCATCTCTCTTGATGTAGCACTTGCTTCCAAAGATTCTAAAGTATTTTATAGTAGGTACATTACCAAACCAAGGTTCATAAGGTGTCTTGTCTACGCCTGGCCTCAATTGTATTCTATTGATAGTATAGACTATTGTATTGACCGCATCTCTCCAATAGGTATGGGAAACCTTTCCTTCAATCATGATAGTGCGCACTGTGTCAATTATTATCCTATTCCTCCTTTCTACTATCCCATTCTGCTAAGGGGTTCTAGGTGAACTTAACTATCTTTTGATTCCATGTTCTTCATAGTAGTCATAAAAATGGTTAGAGGTGAATTTCCCTCTATCAAATCTCATACATTTTATCTTCAATCCAGATTCATTCTCAACCTTAGCTTTGAATACTTTGAACTTCTCAAAAGATTCACATTTGTCTTTTAAGAATGCAAACCACATCATCCTTGAGAAATCATCAACATACAAAATAAAATACCTTTCTCCGTAGTATGATCTTGTTTGAGTAGGTCCACATAGGTATGTATGTATTAGATCTAATTTGTTCTCAGCAGAGTCCTATTTAATCTTGAATGAGGTCCTCACATGCTTCCTCATCACACATTCCTTGCACATAGTGTCAACTAGTCTTTCAATACTTGGAAGGTCTCTTACTGCCTTTACACTACTTATCTTGACTATGTTGTCAAAATTGATATGACAAAGTCTCTTGTGCCATAGCCAACTGTAATCTAATTTTGCAACAAAACAACTTACTTTTGAATTGGGATAAAAGACATTACCTTTGGTCTTTGAGCCTGATGCAATCATGTCTCCTTCTTTGTTGTAGATGATTCTATTTAGGTTCAGCTGCAAATCTTCCAACAATGCCAATTGCATTGGAAATGTCTGGTCTAGATTGAGTGAGATATATGAGTTTTCGAATCATAGACTTATATAGTGTCTTGTCAACTATTGTGGAATCATCATATTTATAAAGATTGCTTCTTGTTATCATGGGGGTGCTTACTAGTTTGCAATCTTCCATTTTGAAAGTCTTCAATATCTCCTTCACATACTTAGACTAATTTTTGAATATGCCTTTGTCAGTTTCTTTTACATTCAATCCCAAGAAATATTTGATAGGTCCAATCATGCTCATATCAAACTCACTTTTCATTACTTTGGCAAATTCTACACTAAGTTTATCATTACCTCCAAAGATAATGTCATCAACAAAAATAGCAATGAGTAGTAATCCTTCATCTTTCTCTCTTATAAATAAATTACAGTCTGTTGATCCTTTTCCGAATCCTATCTTTGTTAAGTAATCATCAAGTCTCTCATACCAAGCTCTTGGGGTCTGTTTAAGTCCATAAAGTGCTTTCTTTAGTCTACATACCATGTCTGGTTTGTCTGAGAGTTTGAATCCTTCAGGCTGCTCTATGTAGACTTGTTCCTTCAAGTCACCATTTAGAAAGCCTGACTTGACATCCATTTGATATAATTTAAAGTTCTTGAATGTTGCATAAGCCAGAAACAATTTTATGGCTTCCAGTCTGCTCATAGGGGGAAATGTATCAGTTTAATCTTTTCCTTCTCTCTATTCCACTTTGTTCCAATCACATTTTTGTCATGAGGTCTAGGGACCAATTCCCATGTATCATTCTTGATTATCTAATCTAATTCTTCTTGCATAGCACTTTGCCAATCTGAATCATTACACACATCTTCAACACTTAAGGGTTCAACTTGTGAAAGTAAGCATACTTCTTCATCAATGGTTGAACCTTTGTCTCTGGATCTTGTCAACACTTTAGCACTCTGATCTCCAATGATGTCTTCCTTAGAGTGGTATTTGGATGTGTATTTTGAGTTCTTAGGAGTGACACTCTCATCTATAATCTATGATTCTTCTTCACTTGGTTTAGTATTGTTGCATGAAACATCAATACAGTCAAACATTTATTCAGTAACTGTGTCCTTACTAATAGGTCTAGGTTCTTCTTCAATCATAGGAGCACATTCATAGTATCTTTCTTGAATCATAAACTTCTCATCAATCTTCACATGAGTACTTTCAATGATCTTTAATCTTAGATTAAAACATCTATAGGATTTTCTTTTAGTAGAGTAACCAAGAAAAATACCTTCATCACTTCTAGCATCAAACTTGCCAATGCTATCATATTTCTTGATGTAGCACTTGCTTCCAAATATTTTGAAGTATTTTATAGTAGGTACATTACCAAACCAAAGTTCATAAGGTGTCTTTTCTGTGTCTGACCTCAATTGTATTCTATTGATAGTATAGACTGTTGTATTGACCGCATCTCTCCAATAGGTATGGGAAACCTTTCCTTCAATCATGATAGTGCGCACTTTGTCAAGTATTATCTTATTCCTCCTTTCTGCTATCCCATTCTGCTGAGGGGTTCTAGGTGAACTTAACTATCTTTTGATTCCATGTTCTTCATAGTAGTCATAAAATTGGTCAGAGGTGAATTATCCTCCTCTATTAGATCTCAGACATTTTATCTTCAATCTAGATTCATTCTCAACCTTAGCTTTGAATACTTTGAACTTCTCAAAAGCTTCAAATTTGTTTTTTAAGAATGCAAACCACGTCATCCTTGAGAAATCATCAACAAACAAAATAAAATACCTTTCTCTGTAGTATGATCTTGTTTGAGTAGGTTGACATAGGTATGTATGTATTAGATCTAATTTGTTCTCAGCAGAGTCCTGTTTACTCCTGAATGAGGTCCTCACATGCTTCCTCATCACACATTCCCTGCACATAGTCTCAACTGGTCTTGCAATACTTTAAAGGTCTCTTACTGCACATAGTTTCAATTGGTCTTGCAATACTTGGAAGGTCTCTTACTGCCTTTACATTACTTATCTTGACTATGTTGTCAAAATTGATATGACAGAGTCTCTTGTGCCATAGCCAACTGTCATCTACTTTTGCAACAAAATAACTTACTTTTGAATTGAGCTGAAAGACACTACCTTTGGTCTTTGAGCCTGATGCAATCATGTCTCCTTCTTTGTTCTTAATGATGCACTGGTCATTTTTAAATTCTAACTGATATCCTTTATCAAGAAACTGTCCAACACTTAGTAAGTTATGATGAAAGCCATCAACATATAGAACATCATCTATCTTGTTATTTCCATCTAAGGTAGTAGAACCTCTGCCTATGATAGGTTTGGGAGTGTTATCTCCAAATCTAACCATGCCACCTTTTTACTTGTCTAGTTGTACAAATATATCTTTGTCTCCTGTCATGTGGTGTGAACATCCACTGTCTATGATCCAGTCTGTTCTGATGTCTTCTTTGGAAACTAATACTAACTCTTGTGCCTTCTCTTCATCTTCTTTGTCCATTTCTTTGAGAATATTCTTAATGTCTTTAATGGAAATGAATCCAATCTCATCTTCTCCTGAATCATCATTAGTTACACAATCTTCAGCATGATAAAATTCCTTAGTGTATGTAGGCTTGTAATCTGATCTGAACTTCTTGACTCTTGTAGGACACTTGGATGCAAAGTTACCAACTTTGTTGCATGAAAAACATTTGAATGGTAGTTTTCCTTCATTTTTCCCTTTACCTTTCCTTTATTTCTTGGAAATCATAGCAATGATTTCTTCTAGTTCTGTATCCACTTCTTCATTATTATTAGAGTTGCTTATAGATTTCTTATCACTAAAAGTTGTCTCACTTTTAGGTTCTATCTTCAATCTAGATATCTCAAATGCAGATATTTTTCTGATCAAAGTCTCCCTCTTGAAGTCTTTTGAAAATTGCATAGTTTCATCCAAGATGTTAATCTTGCTCTCATAGTCTTCTGTCAATGTGGTCATTAGTTTGTCCATTATATCATCCTCTGAAATTTCTCCACCATTGCTTCTTATACTTGATACTACTTCATTAATCCTCTGATTGTAAGTTCTGGTGTTTTCTTCAGGTAGCATCTCTAAATTATTGTATCTTTTCTTCCATGTCTTTCTATGCGCATTATTTTCTTGGATGTCTCCTTCAAACATATCTACTTTGTCTGCCTTCTTGAGCTCAGAAAATTACTATCGGGTAGGGCACTGATTAGGGCTTCTTTGGCAATTGCATTTTGAGTGAACACTTTTTTTTGTTTAATTGTAGAATCTTCTTCTGCAAGGTCTTTCAAGGTGGGAACATCAATTGCATGAGTGGCAATCTCATAGATCTCAAATCCAATGCACTAAAGATGTGTTATCATTTTTTTCTTCCAATCAAGATAGTTTTCTCCATAAAACTTAGGACTCTCTTTCCTGAAGTATGCCATCTGATCTACCTTAAGTTGTTAGGCTTTCTCTCCAAGGTACTTGGCTCTGATACCAATCATTAGAATAGTCCCAAGAGATAATTGAGAGGGGGGGGGGGTGAATAAGTTACCAACAAGTTTAATTACATTCTTCATTTAATTACAAAATAACATTAAGCATTAACACTTTCAGATAACACAAGATAGAACACAACAATTTTGGTTACGGGGAAACCAAATAGGTAAAAACCCCGATGGGAATTAGTACCCACAAAGAACTGTACTTGAGTATAATTATCCTTGTTAGGAGATCTTGCAACCTGGTTAGGAGTTTTTCTTTAAAATGCAATAAATACAGTGACCTGGTTAAGGGTCTGAACATGTTATGAGTCTTTTAAAAATAACCCTGTTAGGGGTGAGGACTCATTGTCCAAAAATCTCACTGCTCATTAGGATGAAGGCTGCAACCTTCAGTAAAACATATATACACTATATCTGATAAATGAACTATTTGAGTAGACCTACTATTTTGATCAGTTCCAGTGTATTGTATATTTCCACTTCTTCTTCACATAGATCTTTTCTTGATGAGTGAAATGTCTCTACCATCCCAAAATAATGAAAATTATGTTCAGTACTTTTTCTATCTCTTTTCTTATCATTCACACTTGGTGTTCACCAAATGAACTACTATAAGTTTCTTCCCCAAAATATGTGATATTCTTTGGCTTTAGGATTCCCTTCAATACTTCTTTATTCAGCCACATCAACCATGCAACCTGATTAGAATCACATAACCCATATTGGATGGACGCGATGCTTTACAAAGTCGGCTCCACCAAATCAACTACAACATCATGATTCTGGTAGAAAACATTTGGCATCTTTAGATAATTATCTTTAGCTCATAAATAAACATGAATACAAACACACATATCCCAAAGATAGGCGCAACTCAAGAAATAATGTAATTACGTCGGCTCTTCTCAAATAGTCTTCAGTCATTGTAACTGTCATAACTGAATAACATAACTTAACCAAAACTTCATATCTAACTCGGTGTGATGCACATAGCATCTAGAAAATGTATACACCATGGAAATAAACACGCATAGCTCCAAAACATTTTTACTGATAATTACATATAGAACACCACTGTATATTATATGTTGTCATCAATGACAAACATACAATCAATTATTTGCACACAAGTAAATCTCCAACAGATTTGTGATATTTGGCAAGATATCCAGGGTGCCAAGAATTGGAATGGCATGCTCGATCCCATTAACCCACTTCTCAAAGCAGATATACTCAGATATAGTGATTTTTCACAACAATACTATGATTCATTTGACAATACGTCTTCTTCCACATAATATGGAAATTCCAAGCACAGCAAAGCTCACTCGCCCAAAGACCAAAATTGCTAAATTATGGGCATGGGTATCAAGTTACCAAATATATATATGCCAATATGAGTCTTTTGCATTCCATTTTTGGGGAGGAATCAAGTGAAGGCATTTCCTAGATAGCTTATATTGTGGTTTGCAGTCACCTAGATGAGATAAAGAAGTTGGATGAAGAAAATCTACGCATAAAAGAAAGGAAGAGCGCAAGGGATTTTTTAAATTTGTTTTGAGTTATTCCAAACTAATTCATTGGTAGGTCTAGTGCCAAATTCCACAAACACACCACGTAAAAGGCTACACATGAAATGGAAAGGGCTTTAGAAACTTTGAAAAAAGAAAATGCATGTTGGAAGGTGTAAAAATGGATTCCACAACTTTTGAACCAGAGGTCGCGCTAGTTATGCCAAGGAGGTTGTGCCTGGAATGAAATAAAGTGGCACTGGAAGACATTCAAGCAAATGCCATCGTGCGCAGGAAGAAATTTTGTTAATAGATCATTGCGTAATTATACCACATTAGTTGGGAGTAGACTCTGTTAGTGTTTATATACAACAACGCATGCATAGTAACATGAAGTAAATATCCAAGAGGCTTATTGGCATGCACTCAACTGGTGGAATATTGTGCTTGACCAAAGGAACAAAGAAAATTTTTAGCGTGCGCTCAGGCAGAAGATCTAAAATTACTGCGGGGATTTATCCCACATTGATGGGAAAATGGAAATTTCAAGTGTTTATATGGAAAAACACTCACATTGCATTGTGAAGAGAAAAGTAGGAGCACTCTAGGTGACCGCACTTGGGTGAAGCTCATTGGTGACTGTTCTTGGATGATGGGCGATTTGGAGGTAAATATGTTTTGGTGGGGCCCAAGCAGGTGATGTGGCAGTAGATGGACACAAGTGTCATAGACCCTAAGGTGTGATAGGTGGAAGATTTTTGCACACTCACAGTGGTCAGAAGATATTAGATGAAATGTCTATGAGTGCGTGATAATGGTTAGTCATGCACTCGCGAGACAAGCAAGTAGTTAGGGAGTTAACCAGCAATTGCATGACCAGTGGTTAGTCGTGACAGTTAAGAGGTGTTGGCAGTTAGTGTCGCGAGTGCGTGATATGACTTCTAGTCACACAGTCATGGCGGTCAAGAAGATCCAGTTAGCAGCTGACACATGGCAAAATCTGGTGGTCTGTGTAGCAAAATGCAAAAATCAAATAGATAATATGCAACAAAATAAAGATTAAAGTGCAGGAAGAAGAATTAATGTGCAAAGCAAATGTGTAAACCATTAAATTAAAGGAATTAAATTAAATTTGCACATATTGATTAATCTTAATCTACACAAAATCTACACATTGCATTAAGCCTGCACAATACATTGGAAGAATTCATCAGAGAAATTGAAGAATTTTCAAAACTCAAATTAGATTTCCAGTTCTTTGGAAAGGATATTTTTTGAAGCAGTTCAAAGAAAGTTGAAGGGAGAATATTTTTGTAGAGATATTATGGAGGGTGGACAGGTGGTGACTTTGAGAAGATATCTAATTATTTCTCTTTCTATATTATGGCTTCTTCTTCATTTGTACAGAGGTTCCGACTTCTGAGAGAAACTCTCTATATTTTCATGGCTCCATTAATGCAAGTTATGGTTAAGATTAGTGTTATAATTTTAAAGGATTTTTTCATTTGTATAGATTGAAGCAATGTTTTATTAATGAAATACAAATGAAATCTCTTTTCAAGCACTTGATGTCTCTATGTATTGTTTTTGGAATTCTTATGAACTAGACTTGTAAGGCATTTCTGGTTTGTCATCTACAAGGTAGATTGTGATATTATTCTTGAGTTTCCTTCAAGGAAGGAGTGAATATTGTTGGGTAATTTATGAGAATGTCAAGGATATGTGAATCAGATGATCATGTAATTGTGATGAAAGAAGTAGTATGTAAGGCATTTTACTAGTTTTAGATGTATTGAGTTGTGAATCTTTGTGAATGTCAGTTCAACTTGACTCCATACCTAATGGATCAGGCACTGGTCTTATACTAGAACTACAACAAAATCACTTTAATCAACATTTACCTTTTTTTAAGGGCATTAAATGATTGTCAGATTTAGTTTGATGGGCAGGAATCCATCCCATGATTCACTGAAAGAGTAAATCCAATAGGTGCACCCGCCTGAGCCTCTGAGCTCAAAGAGAATAAGAATGAGAATCCTTAATCCACTGTAATATTCACTGTGAAGTAGTGAGTCTCAAGATAGGTACACCCACCTAAGTCCATGGAGCTCGAAGTGAAGGAAGATTGAATCCTTGTTGCATTAGCCCTTTTTCCTGCTTATCTATTGTTGGGTTAGAGAGAGTTGTAGATTTGAGTTTTCACAGATTTGCAAGAAAAATTTCTAACAATGCCTTCCATTAAAGGTTAAAGGTCTTCATCTCTGACTTCAAGGGATAGCACTAGCTATAGATCCTATCTGAATCTTAACTATGCTTCACCCTTTCTTACAACTTGGACTTCAGTGGGACCAAAACATGATTCAACATCGCCCATTTCCTTGAATCTTAAAGATCTTCATCCTTTCGATTGAGGGATAATGCCACCCATTGATACTCATCAAACTTAACCACCAATTAATCCTCTACTTGTTGTTAAAACTCAGTCCTCTTTTGATCTTGATTAAAATAGCACCGTCGATTAGACCCATGTGCTAAATAATGAGGCTTCAGTAGCTCATACTTTAACCCATCTTATAAACTAACATGAATCCTCATCATCTCCTTTGACCAATCAAGTACTAGCATATGTATCCTTGTTGTCTCATCTTCAGACTTCAGCAGGCCGGGACACGTGTTGCACTGTCACATTCCCTTGAATACTAAAGGTCATGCATCTTAGCTTCGAGGGATAGCGCCGACCATAGATTTTGTTTGATGTTTAACTGTCGGTTAACTTGTCTCATCTTGTAGCCCTAGTGGGGCTATAACACATGGAAATCAAGCATGATTCCTTAATGGATAGATAATGCACATCTTTTGTTTGAGGAAACATGCCGACTGTCACACGAATCTTTACTTTCTCAATGTATTAACTCTCTTTGAACTTTGTCAACCAAGATCAAAGGACATGTGTTAGCTAGGAAGATTCCCTTGAAGGTTAAAGATCTTCATCTTTTTGATCAAGGGATTACGCCAGCCCTAGATATTTTTCTGAGGTTTAACCGTGAATGGATCTACGCAAGAGTATAAAGTAAATAAAAAGACCGTGAAAAGACAAGCAACGACTATATTTATGAATTTGAATATGAATATGCACACTGAGAAACATAAAAATAATATTATATATGAAATAGAAATAGACATAAGAGATCAATAAAAGAATAGATAAATACGTAAGTATGTGTTGAGTGTTGTTTTTACACAAGTCAATGGCTAGGATCTAGAGATTCAATTTTCTCTCTTGAAAGAATAAAAAAGTTATTCCCAAGGTTCTCCGGGGTTGTAGTACAACCTGCTTGGTTACTCAGTTGAAGATAAATGTGAATGTTCATGAGGAGGCCTTTGCTGGTACATTCAAGACATCAAACTGCAAAACAACTTTAGTACTTTTTTGGTTTTTTTCAGTTTATCAAATATTTTTGTTTTAACTAAGGATGCAATTTTGTGGTTTTTAAAGATGATTACTTTCAGAATTATGATAGAATTTTAAATGAAGGTAATGAGAAATGAAATAACTTGCTAAAAATGAAATCCTAATGGAAATAAACCATTGTAAACCTTCCCTTGCAAATTGAATGATGGAGAGATTTGGAACAAACCCATGAAGTATAAATCAGACAATGTCACAATTCTATACTCGATGGTTGCAAAAAAGTGATCTCCCTAGAAAGACCCACAAATTCAGACCTTGACAACTGCTCTGAAGTTTTCAAGTACCAAAAAATGCTAAGAGTTGGAATCCAAAATTGGAGGCCCAAAAGTTTCGGCCCTTTTGGAGGCCAAAAGGAAAAAATGTTTGGAGTGCCGAAAGGCCAAAAAGCCAAATTTTAGCCTTTTGGAAAATGGCTAAGTGTGAAAAAACTAATTTCTACAAAAATGGCTGAATGGATATGAGGCATTAGTTGGGAAATACTTCTGGATGGGCAGCTCGGAGCCTCTGTACTATCTCTTGAACTTCTTCATAGTTAATCTCTTTCCTCTTCACTTTGTTGACCTTTCATTCTTTCTTCTCTCAAAAGATGGTCAATTCAGAAACAAAGAACTTGATTTCTTCTTTGTGCTCTAACATTCTCCGTATATCTTTCTTTGAGTAGAATAGCTGGTGCAAGGCCTCTTTGGTGCTAACACCTGCCAGAATGTCTCTAAATTGTTACACCACCTCTTTCAATGGATGCAGGATTTGGTTATCATGGTACTGGTATAGGTCTAGGCCAATCCATGTGAAGAAACCCTCTATTTCAACTACCCATTCCATGACTTCTTTCTATTTTCTATTATGTGGGCTAGGCACTCTTCGAAGACCTTAATCATCTTGGTTAAGTTCTTGATCCATGTTTCAAAGTTATCTAGTTCTTCACCCTCATATATATTTACTAGGATCTAGAAGCATTGCTTCTTAATTATCTTTAGGTCTTGGAGGGAAAATTTCCATTTGGTTATCTCTGAATCTAAGCCATCTACACTCTCCATTTGGTTTATCAACTTTTTAGTTTCAACAAGATGACTCTATAAGGCTTAAACACCAGTCTAACCCCTTCTCCATGATTCTCAAAGTAGTTCTTCCAATCCACACTTTCTTGGATGAAGGAAGGGGTCATACCCGCTGGTAAATCTAGAGTGGCCCTTTTCTCTAAGATGACCTGTAATGATTCCTCTAGACAACTTGGGTCAATGGGACACACTATCTTATGAATGAACTTTTTTAGAGCCTCCTTTTTCTTTGTTAAGGACTTGATGGTCTCTTCATCCTTGCTCATAAATCCTAAATCATGCTTCAAACCTTGAGCTTCTAATGTCTTACTCCCTTCCCTGGTGGGTTCACCCAATTCTTCCTCTTCAAGTGTATAATCTTTGGGGGTCACTTGTGCTTGAGAGGTACTAACAAAAGGAACTGCTACTTGTGCCTTCTAGCGACCCCTAGTTTCTTGGGTGACATAGGATATGGTCCTTGTCGATATGTTGGCCTCTGCCTGGTGAAAATCTTTCCCCAAGAATGCCATGTACATAGTTAACCCTATGCATATACATATACAGAGGTAACCCTATGTAGTGTATTATAAAATCCAAAACTCACAAGCTTGACACCAAGGAGAGACTTGAAACTGAAATAATTGCATTAAGTGTGATGAATCATGTATATGTTCAAACCTGATTTGAGAAATATCACTTCAATAATATGTAAAAGATACAAGAAGTTTGTATTTTAATTTAACACACATCTAATATAGAAAAAAATACACCCTAATGGAACCAAGACAAATTGGAAGCTCCTTGAGCCAGTACTCTGCAACTCTCTATGGAGACCAAAAATCTGCAACCTTGTACAAAGGGAAGAAATCTAAATATGTAGGAAGAGAAAAAACATCAGATTCCTCCTGCATTCAACACTTGTCCTTTCCCCCAAAAAATATGAAACTTCTCACCCTCAACTGCCTAAAAATCCGATATGATTTGCAAAAAAATCTCCTTTGAATCTGAAAACTCCCTCATGAATGCTTTGAACTTATATTCATGTTTCATCTTATACTTTCTATGTATTTTATTGGTTTAATTTAATAACATACTAATGTTATTGTCCACACCTTATATCCTTATTTCTGCATTTTGCATAGTGCACATTACTTTTAAATTTTTGCACATTAATTATCAGCACTTTACCTTTACTTTGGGGCACAATAATATTTATTTTCTCCACTTTAAATATCTATTATCTCTACATAGGTCTTGCCTTTAATATTTCCATTTTACCTTTATCTGCAAATTACCTTTTATTTCATTTAAATTCTGCAATGCATATTTATAGCATGTTTAATGTTTTAATACTGCACTTTACCCTTCACATTACTCGACATAATAATCTCTTATTTGTTTTAAACCTGCACTACTTTTTTACCTTTTATTTCAACCTTTTTGCCTAGATAGCACTAGATCGTGCCATGTAGCACCCTCTAACTAGCTCTATGAAACCACCTCTGTAGAGCATTGTGATGGATTAATGGCTTATGCTTATCCTCCCTGCATCTTTCTCTCTAAGTCATTAAGTGAGCCGTTGATTTCATTTTCATTGGGAGATGTGCACAATTTGTAGCCTTCATCGCCACCTCACCTGCCATGTGATCCCTGGGGGCCTTGCCAAAATAAAATTTTCATCCTCTATCATCACTTCTTGACACGCATTTTGAGGCACTCCTACACGCGCACCTAGAGCCTTATGTTCTTTCTCTTCATTTTACTATGTAAGCATTCATTGTTTTAAAGACTAGCAAGTTCCATTTTTGTTGTTTTAAAGACTAGCAAGTTCCATTTTTTTGGTGCATGTGGAACTAAATTCCCAATTGTTTTTTTAAAGACTAGCAAGTTCCATTTTTGTTGTTTTAAAGACTAGCAAGTTCCATTTTTTTGGTGCATGCGAGACTAAATTCCCAAGTCTATTTAAAGACTTTTGCACTTTGCACCCCAAAATTAGGGCCCACTACCTCCATCTAGCACATCATTCCCTAGTATAAGGGCCCACCAAAGAGCCCTAGCTCTTACTTCAAACAATGGAGTGAGCGCTTTAGTATAAAAAGACCACAAAACTTTAAACCCCACTAATGTAGGATTAAAACATTTAATGCTTTCCAATTTTTTTGTCTCTCAAACCTAAGCAAACTTCCTTGGTATTATGTGTGGGCTCCTCTGCAAAGGTCCACCTATCAAAACATTATGCAAGCCTCTCGACCTTTGCATTGTTTTGCAGACTTTTAACATTATCTGGTGTTGGCTTCCTTCATGCCAATATGTAGGATTCTACATTTTTTTTAAAACCTTTTAAAATACCTTTTTCTCTATGTGCTGTGCAACACTTGGAAGCTCCAAATGGCTATAATTTGTGTAGAGCCTCCTTTCATACAATTGTCCAGACTTCTGGCTTTTTGATTATGCACTGCTTTCAATGAATATGCCTTGTCTACACTTCCCCATTGTACTCTAATTTTTTTTATGTTTTAAATGTATCTCCTTTTTCATACGCATATCTCCATTTGGGGATGTTGGATTTTGGTTTTACACCTACTAATAGCATTCACTTGAATGTTTCAATGAAACAAAATCTTATAACTTAACAACGCATCCTCCTATTACTACCTCCTCGCAATTACTTCCATATGCTGCAAATTCTTATCTTGTGATAAACACTATGTTTTACTTCATCATATGCTAACCCTTATCCATTTATTTTATTTTGCATAGGCTCTTGAATTTATGGCAATGCCTCTTGCTTCATTCTACGCAGCATTCTATGGTTAAGATTTGTTTATAAAACATTGCCCACTTTTTCCATTACAAACACTACCTTCATTACCTATGCACTGGATTTTATTTTCATTTGGGATTGACACCTACCATATTGCATTTAATTTTGGATGTTTGGAACGTCTTTTGTCATGTTTTTAAACACTAACCTCTCTGTCAATCATCCTGTGTAGCAAGTTCCTTCGTAAATTCACGCAGTAGGCTCCCTTTCTTTGGCACTTGCGCAAGGAGGATGTTCATGTGCAGCCTTTGTCTTATGAAACTTCTCTATTTCACAAAATCCCAATTTGGCATGGGTAGGGAGGATAATAGCCAGGTTGTGAAGTGGTTTTACACTTGCCATTTTGCATTTTTTTGGAGTTTGTTCTCATGTCTCTTGCCATAACAATGTTATGGCCTCTAGCTCATTCACATTAGTGTACAACTAATGGACTAGTATGCACTACTTTTATGGATGTCTATATTCTATAATTCCACCTCCACCCATATTCACCACATCCGCTGCCATGTCAAGGGATGTGATATTCACAACTTTGATACTTCCTTCCACTATTTGCCCATTTAGTTGTCACAGCTGCAAGCTTTTCCCATGCAATATACGAAAAATGGATTTCCTTAGTGTTCAGATCACATATGAACAATACTGATTGAAAATTTTAAGCTCCCAATAATGACTTCTATAAGAGAACCTATAGATGAATTCGCTTCTGGGAAAATTTCCACTCTCTCTAGCTCAGTCACAGATTTTAAGAGATTGTTGAAAATGTTAATGCAAGCTCATATTTGCCAAGTGCAAGATAAAAACATTTGAACTCTTGCACCCTTGAGACTACATCTCTACTAAAGGTTGTAGAAATTGTGGATGCTAATTGCATCATCAATTTGGAAAGGTCCACCGTTAAAATCCATTTTAGCATGTTTGTTATCCTTCCAAATCCTGGTTGTCTTTGATATCTCTGCAAAACTGAGATCCTTAAATGCCAAGTATCCTATGGAATGGGCATTAGAAACCGAGCAGATGACCACCTGGAATCATGTAATCTGAAACCTATGCTTAATCCCAACATATGGGCACATATGGTAGATGTATTTTCATGATATTTCATCTCTATGAAATACTTATGTTCAAAGTTGATCACTTTGTTATTGTTATACAACTGAACATTGAAAACTAAATAACTGGATTTGGATTAGCCCTTCTAAAAATAGGAAATAATGTCTTGAGGCCTTGTCACTGCATGCGGGGAAATATTTACATATAGAGAGTATAGATCTATAGCCAACATCTTCAAACAAATGTTTGATACAAATCCTCAATCTTCTGAAAATGCCTACTTAGCAATTTAACTATCAAACAATGACAATCTACACAAATTGCTTTTGGATTTGTCCTTGAAAAGATATCATATTATGTCTTGAGGCTCGATCCTTGATCCTGGTAGTAAAATTATATACAAAGATCATAGGGAATCAACTTACTTGCTATAATGTTCAGCTGGAACCAAAGTGTTAACCCTCAAAGTTGATCCCTCAGAGAAAATCATTGCAGTGCATACTAAAATCTGAATAAATTACATTTGGATATGACTTTGTAAACCAATCAGATGAATGCCTCATGATCTAAAACCCTGGGGCTTGATTAAATTTCATATAAGGAATATGAAGCTTCAAATATTTTGTTCTAATGGTCAACCAATTAGTCAATATTAATCCTCAAAGTCAGCACTTCACAACTTTCTGAACTTAAACTCAGTAAATATGCAGAAACTGGATTTGGAATCAGTTAAGAAAAGTGGTCAAATGGATTGACCAAGGTCAAAAATATTTCATGATAGCACATTTCCATGACTAAAAAATAGGGGAGCATTCAATTATCCATGACATTCAACCGAGTGCAACTTGTAGGGCCTCAAAGTAGGCAACTTCATAATTCTGTAATTCAGACTCTGAGAAACAACATTAATTGCAAATAAAATGGCTTGGGAAAACCTGTCATATGAACTCACAAGGATCTGAAAATGGGCAGGTAGACTAAATTTCATGCCTACCATGTCTTGGAAAAAACCTTCTATCATGAGTCATAATCAGGTCAAAAATATAAACCTCGAAAGTAGGTCACTTGATAAAAACTGAATAGGTGCACTGTGTAGATTTGTGTAAACACCTTTAAACAACTATGTCAAAAACACATTCAATCTAAACTCTGAAAGTTTTAACCTACTATATTTACTTAATGATAGGTTTTGCACATGTTCCCCAAGTGGTATCTCATGCAAATCATCAGGTCTCATTTTAACTTGCACTCCAATTAGTCCTCTTCAAAAATTTTTTTAGGGGTACTCACCTTGCACATTATTTACAAATGGCCAACAGTCACAAAAATGAAATCATCACTTACCCCTATCAAATGTTTGATTTTCATCAGTCAACAGTATGATAATTCTGTTAAACTTCTTTCCAAGCAATCAACATTCTAAATTCTTTTTGCACAGTTCATGCCACTATCACACTTTTCACTGTCATTACACTTATCATCTTGTGGCATAACAAAATCATGCATTGGCTGAAAAGATACATAATTTGAAAAATATCCTTGGTACTCAAAACATGGTGAACATTCATATGCAACATGATATTCTTTGTTATCAATCTCCTTGACCTGCTCAAATAAATACTGAACCGAGTGCATTGGAAATTTAAAACATTCAAACTCAACCACATAACCAACATCATGATGATTTACCTCAGTGAATTCTTGGACATCAAAGAAAAGATTCTCACACTCAACCCCATACATAGTACACCAACATTCAGGGGAATGACTTTGAATTGTAACTTCTAATTTCAAACTTGGTTCATAATAAGAAACTTCATTCATTTCCAAGCTACAAGGATCTTCAAAATCAACACTAGAAGAAGATTGATCATTAGAGAAGGATATTGAACCAGACATTTCATCCTGGTTCCCATATTTATTCTTTTCATAATCTGATATATCATTCAAATCAACTGAATTTTCAACTATGTCCTCATACAAAAGATTAGAAACTACATGGAAACCCTTCTCCAAATCTTAATAGCAAAGCATTGGCTGATTCATATCTACTTCTTCATCAAAGAGTGGATTAAAAAAAAATTTATATCCACAATTACTTTCAATATCACAGTCATCCTCATACATGAGAGAAAAATCTGAATCAGCATCATCAAAATTTGAACCACATTCAACCCTATGATTTTGAGAAGATAAGAAATTATAATCATGATTTTCAAATAGAAAATCCTCATTTATTTCAACAAAACTTGCAAGGTTGTTCTGATCATTTTGGGATTCAATTTTTTCAGACATACACATAGGGTTAAGCATACCTTTCTGATAACAATGTTGAAAAGGAAAAACACCAACTGTGTGAAGGATCTCATGCTGAAACATCACATACATAATCAATTGCAAGATTGGCTTCATGCATACACACATCAATTGCTTCTGATGACATGTAACTGATTGAATGTTTGATAATGTTAAGTTGAAGATAATGCAAGGCATAAAATTAGTTAATGTCTTGTATTGTCATTGATGTCAACTTGGTATCATCTGTACGGTCATGTACATAATGCCAAAGACTTCAGAGAACCAAAGGAATAAAGGTTATGCTTTCAACAATGCATAAAAGTCAAGTATTCACTAAGTGACAAACAACACCGACAGAGTGCACACCATCGGTAAATGAAAAGAAGAAAAGTCATAGTGATACCCAATGAGAAGAAGATAGTGTTTCCCGACGAAGGAAAATCACAAGATGCCCGACAAGCCAAAAATAGAGTTGCCCGACAAGTAAAAATTCTATGTTTCCCGACGGACGGAGATCCTGAAGCTAACTAGAGTCACACCAACGGAAGTGTCAGTTGTCATTGAGGAGTAATTGCAGAGTTGACTGACAGAATAGAGAGTTCAGAAAATGACAAAATATCTAGCTGGCAGAGCTTAAAGATAGAATTAACTGGTTGTTTTCATTGTTTTATTTGACTAGAGTTAAGTGATTGATTTAAAGATGATTTGTACAGTTGGCAAGAAGATTTCTACGAGACAAATCAGGAGTTATTCTTTAAATCTGATTGGATGGATTGTTTATCATGCCAAGAATCAATGAATATCATATCTATATAAGAGAAAAGCTTAATTCATTCCAAAAGAGACATTCATGAAAAAGGGATTAAGGGGAGTGAATAGAAAGATGATGTTGAAAAGAAACTGATGAAGAATAACTTCATATAGTCCTAATCAATCAAGTTGAAGGAGAGCTAAGGAATTCTGCAGACACCAACGAACAGTAAGCACGGCATCACAAAGCAAAAAGCAATGGAGCACAATGATTGAATTGATACATTGATCAGAGAGGTAATGTACTTAAATAGATCTGAAAATCTGCAATTCAAAGTTGCATCATGAACAAGTCATAGTGTTTCAGTTTAACCATTGAAGCATCAAGTCTCTTAAATGAGCAGGACTTAATAGTCTTCTATATATTGAGGTACATCCCAAGGAGTGCCAAAAAGGTTGATTCATGAAAGTAGCATTGGACTTTCCCAATACCTATTGATAGTCTAAGAAGGAGGCTGATTCAAGGATGGTAGAAATAGATGCCCGATACTAAGTGACAACCTCTATGTATAAAATCCTCTAACAAGGTTGCACTTAATAGTGTGTTTGTAACCTTTAACAAGGTTGGCTCCTAACAGGGCTCACTTTAAAAGAGTGAAAATTTGGGGTACTGGTCCCAGTGGTTTTTTCCCTTAATAGGGTTTAGATGTTAAAATCCATGTGTCATGTGTATAGAGATTATTACTTGACTATTTTACATTTCACATATGCATTTCTAGATTGATTGGTATACTCTGCTTATTTACTGAGTTTTGGTAAATAGTTTTACTGCTTATCAGTAATCAAGGAGAATAAGGACATACAAGGAAAACTGATAGACAGTTAATCATTATAAAGTATTTCATGGCATGCATCTTGTAGGGACATAATAATCTGAGGTTTATAGATTGGTGGGTAAGTTTTTAAGGAAAAATTTTGAGGCCACTGATTCACCCCCCCCCTCTCAGTTATTACTACCAATTGGTATCAGAGCTTGTGTGCTTAGAAAGGAAGGTTTCAAGACCTAAGTCAAGATCACAAGATGAACAGATGAGATGTGCCTAAGTTGAACAAAGACAAATTTTCTTCATGGAAAAGTGGGATAAGACTCCACTTATTAGGTATTGGTAATGATGTTACTCAATTCCTAGATACTAAATATGTGTTTCCCATAGGATCATTAATAGTAGATCAATTGAGGGAAAGCATAAACACAACTACATGGTTATAGAGCTTTCTTCCTCACTCTCTAATGCTGAATTTGAAGATGTCAAGGATTGCAAAACAACAAAGAAAATGTGGGACAAACTAAAGCTTGTACATGGAAGTGATACAAATGTTCTGAGAGCCAAGGTAGAAAGCCTTAGAGGAAATTTTGATGATCTCAGAATGAAACAAGGAGAAAACATCACACAGTACAACACAAGAATAAAATAAGTAGTCAATGCTATACGAGGAATTGGAGGTACACTTGAAGAGGAGACAATGGTAAGTAAAATATTAAGAACCTTACTGCCTGTATATGCTATTAGAGTTTCTGCTATTCAAGAAATGAGGGCAGTAGAAAACAATACAGTTACTCTTGATATTTTAATTGGTAGATTGATTTCATTTGAGATGAATAACTTTGATAATAGTGTCTTACCAAACTTAGAGTCTACATTTAAGTCTTCTATGAGAATAAGAAAATCAAGTCATAGACACACATCTAGAAGA
>MU224569.1:407912-431316 GCA_018584345.1 Thuja plicata | reverse complement strand
ACTTAGAGTCTACATTTAAGTCTTCTATGAGAATAAGAAAATCAAGTCATAGACACACATCTAGAAGAGATAGTGAAAGTGAAAGTGAAGAAGAAGATCTAGATGAAATAGAAGCACTTATGGCTAGGGGAATGCAGAGAGGCAAAGGTATATACAAAGGAAAGTTACCACTTGTATGCTTTAATTATAAAGAGATTGGACACTTTGCTACAAGATGTCCTAATAGAAGAAAAGATGACAGAAGTAATGACAGATCTTTTGAGAAGAAATCTGACAGAGGTGATAACAAAGATTACAAAGGTTAATGACAATCATAAAGAAGAGATACCCAAGACTACAAGGAAAAAGGCAAGAAAGATAGCTACCTAGCTACTTGCAAAGATTAAGATACTGACACCGAACCTGATGATGACATTGAGGTGGTATTTGTGGCTGTGAAAGATGATTTAGATGAAGATGAGAGGTATGTAGTGTTAGAGTAGTCTAGTATAGCTAATAATTAAATCAGTTAATTATTAGTCTATCTACTCTTTGCTTAAGTTTCACTTAGGCAGTTTCTATTTCTTAGAAGTTTCCCTTTTAGGGTTTTGGTATCCTTTATAAGGAATCACCGCCTTGTATTTCTTCAATGAGATCATTTTGTAATTCTTGATTGTTGAATATAGAAACTTTTTCCGTCAATATGGGTTTGCAGTCTCTGGCCTATTGGCCGCCATAGTTTCTCTTATGTCTTCTTCTATCTTTTGCTTCTTCTCTGTAATAGTTATGCATGCAGGTGATCTTGGGTGAAGTTGCATTTATCAACTTCTACATGGTATCAGAGCCATCTTGCTTCTGGCTATTCAAGTTTTTTTTGAAGCGTTCGAGGGTTTGAAGATCGCCTGTCTTTTCTTGGCTTTTTTCATTAGTTCTAGGGGGTCTCTATTTTTGGAGGCATTTTGGACCAAAACCGACCTCACAATTGAGTCCAGAAGGCCCAAAAACCCTAGGATTGATATAAAATTTGTCCATTTTGGACACTGGGGCATCTGGTGAATTTTTTTTAGCCTTCTAGGGCCGTACGACACGTTGTTCGAGGCAAATTTTAAAAAAATAAAAAAAACTATTGTTTTTAATAGTTTTTTGGTTTTATGTTAGCGCGACCAGTGCAATTTCATGTTGCACCACCGCTTCGGCACCCACCTCTGCTGCGCCCCGCCGGCCCTCCGCCGACCCCCTGCTCTTCACGGCCCCCACGCCGCCGGCCGCCTCTGTGGCTCCCCCGCCACCCGACCCTGACGGTCTGTGCACCACCTCCCGGCCCACCTATCACTGCGGCCCCATCGATGCTCCACTGCAGCCTTGCCCCGCCAGCTCCCCTGCGCCACCGCTTCTGCCATATGCGTCGCGCCGCCGCTCTGTGCGCCGCCCCGGGTGGCCCATTTGTGCTAGCCCCCGTGGGATTAAAACTATTATGCGGCAGTCCTATTGCAGTCCAGCGGCTGCGGCCCAGCCCCTGGCACTCTCCATGCGCCCGGGGGCTCAATTTTTTTAGCCCCTAGGGCTCTTTTGTACCCTTTTTTGATTTTTTGGGGGTACCTGGGCCTTTTTTGCTTTATCTTGAGCATACGGGGGTCTTTTTCTGACTTACATATACCGTCGGAAAGCTCTTTTCGAGCACTTTTCGATGATGGAGGTTAGGGTTTTGGGTTCTACTATTTTAATTGCAATTTTTGTTGTTGAAGTCCAATGTTTTGTTTTGCCTTCTGGGAGTCATATCTGGCTCATCCAGACTCCTTTTTTGGCAAACGAGATATCGTCAGAAAGATGGTTCAGTGTGCTATTCAGTGGCAGAGGTATTTTTCCTAGATTCTGCTCCAGTTTTTCTCTCCTCTAAGTTTTTCAATTTATGCACTCTAGTGGATTGCTTGGTTCTACAGGTCCTAGGATCTCTTGTTTTGAGTTCATAGCTCACTCTTATTTCTGACATCTAAGCATTGGATGCTTCTTCTATTGCATTCTTTTCTGTAAAAGCACTGAGATAAAGTGCCTACTTCTGCATTTCTAGGATCTTGTACACCTAGTTCAGTTTTTGTACTCACACTGTGTTATAAAGTGCCATGGGGGGTTATGATGTTTATGCCGCTTTAGGCGCATCCACCTTTGTCAAGTGAGCGTACCTTCCATGACATTAGCCCATGCCGTGTGTCGATGACACTGCCCTTTATCCTGTGTGTGTACTTTTGTTGCACTGTTGGTGTTCCTAGTTCTTCTTCTATAGATGTTTCTAGCATTGCATTTCAGTGTTCCTGTCACCTCTTCCAGTTCAGCATTATGGGGGGGTTCCTGTTGGTTCTATTGCTTCCTAGTTCGATTGATCAGCTCTTCATACATTTGACTTCTCTACCTGGTTATGCACTTCAGTGGGGGTTCCAACAGTCTCTTTTGACAGAGTTTTCAGTTCTATGCTTCGGAGATGTTTCTTGCTCATTCTTGTTCCTCTCTCTGGGACATATTTTTCCTTTATGTTTTGGGTACCTGATCAGGCCTAGTTGTCAGGACCCATCTTTCCTGTTTTCTATAGTAGTTTAGCTGTTTTTCTTCTCCCTAAGTTACACTTAAGGGGGGGTGTTATAGTAGTCTAGTATAGCTAATAATTAAATCAGTTAATTATTAGTCTATCTACTCTTTGCTTAAGTTTCACTTAGGCAGTTTCTATTTCTTAGAAGTTTCCCTTTTAGGGTTTCAGTATCCTTTATAAGGAATCATCGCCTTGTATTTCTTCAAGGAGATCATTTTGTAATTCTTGATTGTTGAGTATAGAAGCTTTTTCTGTCAACATGGGTTTGCAGTCTCTGGCCTATTGGCCACCATAGTTTCTCTTCTGTCTTCTTTTGTCTTTTGCTTCTTCTCTGTAATAGTTATGCATGCAGGTGATCTTAGGTGAAGTTGCATTTATCAACTTCTACATGTAGAAACTGCACTCATATCTAAGGTTAGCAAGAATGACATCTGAATTATATATAGTGGCTGCACTCACCACATGACCAGTGAAAAAGAAAATTTTAACACTTTTGAGTATTATAATGGTGGTACAGTAAGAATGGGAAATGATACACCTTGTCCAGTTGAAGATAAAGGAACTATAATGCTGAATAACCTGATTAAATGTGAAAATTCTTATTGGATAAAGGATTGAATTATAATCTGTTGAGTGTTTCTCAGCTGAATAAATAAGGTCATAGAGTAGAATTTGAGAATAAGAAGGAAAAGGTCTTCAATGAATCAGGAAGATTGATTGGTACCGGTGAACAAACTAAAGGTAACTTATTCTATCTGAATGATACTAACACCACTTGATTAATGACTAGAAACGAAGACATATGGTTGTGGCACAAAATATTGTGTCATGTGAATTTTTACAACATGATGAAAATAAGTAGAAGGAGAAATGTAAGAGGCTTATCGACGATGTCAAAGACTGACAACATCATATGCAAGAACTGTCAAAAAGGTAAAATTAAAAAGTCTAGTTTCAAAAGTAAAACCCATACATCTGATGATATTCTAGAATTAGTCCATACTAATTTATGTGGACCAATGAGGACAAATATTTATTATGATGATAGATATTTTAATCTCTTTGTTGATGATTACTCTAGAATGATGACAGTTATGTTTCTAAAGATAAATCTGAAGCATTCAAGATGTTTAAATGATATAAGGCTATGGTAGAGAAATAGAGTGGTAAGGATTTGAAATGTTTGAGATCAGATAGAGGAGGAGAGTTTATATCAAATGAATTCACTAATTTATGTAATGAACATGGTATAAAAAGATAGGTTTCTACACCAAGAACACCACAGCAAAATGGGATTGTTGAGCGAAGGAACAGATCAATAGTTGATTGTGCAAGAACACTGATGATAGAGAAAGGAATCACCCAAATTTTTTGGAGGGAAGCTATTAGTACTTTTGTCTACACATTAAATAAAGTACAATTGAAGAAGGACACAAAGAAGACACCTTATGAGCTATGGTATGGTAAAACACCCAATGTAAGTTACTTCAAGGTCTTTGGTAGTTAATGTTATGTCTTAAAGGATGATAGAAATGGAAAGCTTGATGCCAAGAGTGATGAAGGTATATTTCTAGTGTATTCCACCAAGAGCAAAGCTTATAAATATCTTATCAAGGCTTCTAACAAAATTGTTGAAAGTGCAAATGTAAAGATAGATGAATTTGCAGAGAAGAATAAGATGCAAAGCACAAAAGAGCCAGAGGAATACAACAAGTCTGTATACTATGAAGAACCCAACACTCTACCCAAGCAATAGTGCTTAATTCTAGTACAACAAAATGTTGCAACCAACGGTCATACTGCAATTACCAACGGTCGGGATGATGATCAAAATATTGTGCAAGGTGATGAAGAATAGAATGAAGATCAAAATGATGATCAAGTTGATACACAAAGTATTGTACCTATACTTGAAATATATGTAAGAAAGAACCATCTAGAGATCTAGATCATAGGAGATAAGAAAGATGGTACAAGAATAAGAAGTAAGTCTTTATACTCAAGTTGTTTAATTTGTGATTTTGAGCAAAATCCTATCAATGCTGCACTTGATAATGAAGAATGGATAAGTGCTATGAATGATAAGATTGAGAAAATTGAGAAGAACAAGACATGGTCACTTTTTTCCAAGACTAGATGACAAGAATTTCATTGGTACAAAATGGATATTCAAGAATAAGCTGAATGAGAATGGAGAAATCACAAGAAACAAAGAAAGACTAGTATGCAAGGGGTATGCACAAGAGGAAGGTATAGACTATGGAGAGACCTTTGCACCTGTTGCTAGGCTAGAAAGAGTAAGAATATTACTTTTTTATGCTGCATTCAAAGGATTCAAGGTATACCGAATGGACGTCAAGTCAACATTCCTAAATGGAATACTTGAAGAAGAGGTATACATTGAGAAACCAGAAGGGTTTGTAGATCCAGACAAGAAAAAAATGGTATGTAGACTTCACAAAGCCTTGTATGGATTGAAACAAGCTCCTAGAGCCTGGTATGAAAGAATTCATTCCTATCTAATAAGTATTGGATTTGTAAGGACTAGTGAAAACAATAATCTTTATTTGAAGGAAGATACTGATGCTAACACTTTGATTGCTAAAATATTTGTTGATAACATCATATTTGGAGGAAATGATATGCTATACAAATCATTTTCTAATGAGATGAGCAAAGAGTTTGAGATGTCTATGTTTGGAGAGATCAAGTTATTTCTTGGTCTATAGATCATACAACAAAGTGAAGGTATTTTCATTACACAGTCCAAATACATTAAAGAGGTCCTAAAAATATTCAAGATGGAAGATTCCAAATCAGTTGGAACACTGATGGCTACTGGATGTAAGTTGACAAAGGAGGACAAGACAACAGAGGTAAATAAGACTTTGTATAGATCAATGATAGGAAAACTCATGTATGTTGTACACACTAGACCAGATAATGCACATGCAGTAGGAATTGTTGCTAGATTTTTTGCTAACCCTAAGGAATCACATATGACTGCTGTGAAAATAATTCTAAGATATCTAAAAAATACTGAGAAATTTGGCTTATGGTATAGAAGGGAAGGCAACTTTTAACTTAAGGTGTTTACCGACGTGGATTGGGCTAGAAATCTTGATGACCAGAAGTGCACAACTGGAGGAGCATTCTTTATGGGTGACAGACTTGCCACATGGATTAACAAAAGGCAAGGATGCATCTCTCAGTCTACTGCAGAAGCAGAGTATGTTGTTGCTACTGCAAATTGATCAAATATTGCATGGATCAAACAGTTGCTGGAAGGTATGCATATGAATATCTTAGAACCAGTTATTATCTATTGTGATATATAATACCAGTGCAATAAATATTTCCAAGAATCCAGTCATGCATGTGAAGACTAAACACATTTCCATCAAGTATCATTATTTGAGAGAACAAGTTGAAGAAAAGGAGGTGATACTTGAGTATGTGCAATCCAAAGAACAATTGGCTGATATCTTCACCAAGCCACTGCCCAAGGATACATTTGAGTACTTGAGGAAGAGATTAGGTGTCAAACCCTTGTCTACCACTCAGTAATATGGCTGAAGGCTACATCAGCCTATATATTATTAGAATATCATTCATGTTGATGCAAGAAAAAAGATAAACTTCAAAGCTACATCTATATACAGACAGGTATATATCAGAATCGAGCACTAGAGCATATTGATGTATTTATGATAGATAAGGGAAATTCAAGGAATCTATTATGAATGGAATGAAAAGATCACTTGACATTAATGTCAAATATCTATGAGATATTTGTTTGGCATTGTTGTCAAAGGGAGATAAATTATCCATATTATCATAGTCTTCAGAAAAAGGAGAAAGGTTATCCATTATCAGATTACTCCAATAAGGAGAGATTATATCCTAAGGGAAAGAGATTGTATGGAAAGATTATACAAAGAAAGAGTTTCTGACAAGAGACAAAGACATCAAAAGAGAGAAATTAACACAAAGAGAGAACACAACACAAAAGAAGATAGAGAACTGCAAGAATCAAATCTAAGCTAAAATAGAGCTTACCGGCGGTCAGACATTTTTATCAGTTATCAGAACAAACCATTTGGTAGTTTGATGAATCTCAACTATTGTATTTCATATTGTATTAGAAATAGTATAGTGGGATAATATAGTTTGTTTCCATCAATGCCAAAGGGAGAGATTGATGACATGTAACTGATTGAATGTTTGATAATGTTAAGTTGAAGATAATGCAAGGCATTAAATCAGCTAATGGCTTGTATTTTCATTGATATCAACTTGATATCATCTATACAGTCATCTACATAATGCCAAAGACTTAAAAGAACCAAAGGAATAAAGGTTATGTTTTCAAAAATGCATAAAAGTCAAGTATTCACTAAGTGACAAACAACACCGACGGAGTGCACACCATCGGTAAAGACAAAGAAGAAAAGTCATAGTGATACCTGACGAGCAGAAGATAGTGTTTCCTAATGAAGCAAAACCATAGGATGCCCAACAAGCCAAAAATAGAGTTGCTCGATGAGTAAAGTATTTTATGTTGCCCGACAGAGCAAGATCCTGAATCTAGCTGGAGTCACACTGACGGAACTGTCAGTTGTCACCGGTGACTAACTACAGAGTTGACCGAAAGAATAGAGAGTTCAAAAAATGACAAAATATCTAGCTGGCAAAGCTTAAACATAGAATTAACTAGTTTTTTTCATTGGTTTAGTCGACCAGAGTTAAGTGATTGATTTAAAGATGATTTGTACAGTTTACAAAAAGATTTCTACAAGACAAATCAGGAGTTATGCTTTAAATCTAATTTGCTAGATTGTTTATCACACCAAGAATCAATGAATATCATGTCTATATAAGAGACAAGATTAACTCATTCCAAAAGAGACATTCATGAAAAAGGAATTAAGGGGAGTGAATAGAAAGATGATGCTGAAGAGAAACCGATGAAGAATAACTTCATACAGTCTTAATCAATCAAGCTGAAGGAGAGCTAAGGAATTCTGCAGACACCGAAAAATAGTAAGCACAACATTAGAGAGTAGAAATCAATGGCGCACGAGGATTGAATTGTTACATTGATCAGAGAGGTAATGTACTTAAATAGATCTAAAAATCTGCAATTCAAAGTTGCATCATGAACAGGTTATAGTGTTTCAATTTAACCATTGAAGCATCAAGTTTCTTAACCAAGAAGGACTTAACAGTCTTCTATATATTGAGGTACATCCCAAGGAGTTCCAAAAAGGTTGATTCATGAAAGTAGCATTGGACTTGCCTGATACCTATTGACAATCTAAGAAGGAGGCTGATTCAAGGATGGTAGAAATAGATGCCCTATACTAAGTGACAACCTCTATGTATAAAATCCTCTAACAAGGTTGCACTTAATAGTGTGTGTGTAACCTTTAACAGGGTTGGCTCCTAACAGGGCTTACTTTAGAAGAGTGAAAATTTGGGGTATCGGTCCTCGTGGTTTTTTCCCTTAACAGGGTTTCCACATTAAAATCCATGTGTTATGTGTGTATGGTTTATTACTTTACTGATTTACATTTCACATATGCATTTCTAGATTGATTGGTATACTCTGCTTATTTACTGAGTTTTGGTAAATAGTTTTACTTCTTATCGGTAATCAAGGAGAATAAGGATAGACAAGGAAAACTAACAAACAGTTAATCATTATAAATTATTTCATGGCATGCATCTTTTAGGGATATAATAATCTGAGGTTTATAGATTGGTGGGTAAGTTTTTAAGGACAAATTTTGAGGCCACTGATTCACCCCCCCTCTCAGTTATTACTAATAGCTTCTTCATAGACAACATTTGGGACACATAGAGCTTGAGTGAACATATTTTTAGGATTATCCACTCCTTTTAAGTACATTATACAACTTCTTGGCTCAATATTAGCCTCATGAGAAACATAACCAACATTGCTAGGAGATACATAAGACAAATTTAAGACTGGAGCAGCATGTTGATAATTATCTAAATCAACATTTACAACATCTTCAACATATTTATCACTTACATGATCATCATTAGAAGGCTTCCTTTGAACATCTACTGGTGAAACAATCTCATCTCTTACTTGTTCCTTTACCTCTATCTCAACTTGAAATTGAATGTGTGTAGAAGAGTCAAAAAAAAATTTATATTGCTGGTTGAAATCTACATTCTCAATTTGATTTGTATTATTTATCTGTGAATCATATGGGGCACAAATATCACCAGCATTCTGAGAATTCCATGGAGCTTCTACACTTCTTAATTCAGCCCCATATGCAGTCTCATGAGAAGTTGTATTTTCTGATTTATGATATCTTATGAAACCAAACTTCATCATTCCTTCAATGTCCCTCGCCATCTGACATGCTTGATATAAATTCTAAGGTTCTTTATCTCTTAGCTTGTAACTCATTTTTTTATCAAACACACACAAGTATACAACCAAAGCCATGGCATCTTGGGGTCTACACAATTAAGGAATTTTCTTCAAAGTCTTCATAAATTTGAGATTGAAATTAGATACCATCTCTTCATCTCCAATATGAGTATTAAAGAAATCAGCAATAAAGTCGTATTCATTAACCCATTCTTTGAACTGTTCATTGAATGCTACTTCTAATTATTTCTATGAGCTGATAGATTGTGGTAACAAAAATGAGAACCATTCTCTTGCCTCATCTGTTAAAGATTGTGCAAACAACTTCATAATAATGTCCCCATGAACAACATCAAAGTCCTCTATCATATTAATGACCTCATTCAAATTCTTCTCAGCCAATTCCTCTTTTATACCACTGAATTTAGGCAAGTGTTTTCTAATTTTAGATGGAATAAGATTCGGGTAACCCAGAATGCCATTGAAATTTAGGGCTGGATATAACTTAATGTTGAAACCTTGTTTACTACATTGCCGAGACATCGTATTAGGCATGGTTATACTTAACATACACAAGGATGGAAATAATCAAAGTGTGTTCCCACATGCCTTCATAAAAACTTCAGTTTGACCACAAAGAACTTGACCAAACTTTTAAAACCATTTTCATATCACAATCAAAATAGTAAAGCTGAAACTAATAATCAAAGTAGTATATAAACAATGCTTCAATAATTTTCCCTTTTAACTACTGTTGCTATCACTTGATAGGGAACCATTCATAACTATTCTCATGGAAAAAGTTACCCATGAAAAGAAAAATACCTGGCATCATAATGTAGTGGCTGCAAGATGCTAGATCTGAAGTTACCTTCACACCTTTCACTAAATCTTTTGTAGAGTCGCCACCTCCTTTTGGAGGACAAAAAAATTGAAACCGCTGAGATGTAATCCCAACTCAAATTATCTTCACATTTTGCATTTAAACATTCTGATTTTCATGATGGGGGAGCACTTCATGCTCATTGATTTTTTCATTGGTGTTCATTCTGTGAAAACTTAGAAGCTCACCCTACTTTTCTTTGGGATGCTAGATCACCTCAAGATCTTGTGATTGCCTTTATTATCTTGCAGATATTATAAAATAAATCTTTTTATTTGGCACTGCTACAGATATTGGAGTCACCACTCAATACAAATTGGGAAATATTATGATAGTTTGCAAGGAAAAACACTTTGCAAAATGAACTGTACAATATAAAACTAACTCCTTACAAGACATGAACTCTTGGACAAAAATATCTCAGACACAAAACAATATCCTTCAAACCCCATGATATGAAAATAACTTTTCAACTCTATGCAAATCTGGACAGACTTAATTGGACTAAAAATTAAGAAGGCAAGGAGCCAAGCTCAACTAAAACCTTATTAATTATGCAATTCATAGTTGCTCCCTAGTAGATTCACCAGTTTATTGGTTGGCTTTTACATTGAGATTACTAAACAATAACCTTTTCACTTTCTGATATATTTTAAACTGTAGCTGACTCCCAGTATTCAACCAAGGCTGAAAAGGACCAATTAACAAGGATGCGGATCCATCCTTCTATGTTTTAGGTTTTGCAAAATGAAGAGGGGGACACCCTTCAGCACCTTCAAATATTTAGTAAGGCATCAATCAGGCAGAGATCTCACAAAGGCTTAACATGACTGGGAGATACTAGGTAACCAACTAATCACCCATTGAATGTCGACCTTGAAGTGGAGCATGAGATTGGTACAACACCAAAAACCACATAAAACATCAGATATGATGGAGATTATATTTAAATTTTTAGAATATACCCTAAACTTAACCATACATCCATCTCTATAAAAGTTACTAATCCTTGATCAGTGCCTTATCCATGGGCATATCTCAAATACAAATATAGAAAATATGAACCAACTACTATCAAAAACTCAAAGCCATGAACACAATCAATCTAGCCCAACCACTACTTATAAGATCCTTCTATAGACAAGTCAAATGATTCTATTCCCTATCCACAACATCATTTAATCTGATCCTAGATCATAACTGAAAACTAATGACATGTACATAGGTAACCCTATGAAGTGAATTAGAAAATCCAAATCTCACAAGATTGACACCAAGGAGAGACTTGAAACTAGAATAATTTCATTAAGTGTGATGAATCATGTACATGTTCAAACTCAATCTGAGAAGTACCACTTCAATAATATGCAAAAGATACAAGAAGTTTCTATTTTAATTTAGCACACATCTAATACAACAAAAAACTACACCCTAATGGAACCAGGAAAAATTGGAAGCTCCTAGAGCCAGTACTCTACAACTCTCTATGGAGACCAAGAAGTTGGAACCCTGTACAAAGGGAAAAAATCTTAATATGTAGGAAGAGAAAAACCATCAAATTCCTCCTGCATTCAACACCTGTCCTTTCCCCAAAAAAATCTGAAACTGCTCATCCTCAACTGCCCAAAATCTGATATGATTTGCAGAAAAATCTCCTTTGAATCTGAAAACTCCCCTGTGAATGCTTTGAACTTATATTCATGTTTCATCTTATACTTTCTGTGCATTTTACCTTATACTCCTATGCACACCTTATATCCTTATTTCAACTTTTTGCATAGTGCACATTTCTTTTAAATTTCTCCACTTTAATTATCTGCACTTTACCTTTACTCTGGGGCACATTAATCTTTATTTTCTGCACTTTAAATATCTATTATCTATGTGCAGGTCTTGCCTTTGATATTTCCATTTTACCTTTATCTGCACATTACCTTTTATTTCTTTTAAATTCTGCAATGCATCTTTATAGCCTATTTAATATTTTAATACTGCACTTTACCCTTCACATTACTTGACATATTAATCTCTTATTTCTTTTAAACCTGCACTACTTTTTTATATTTTCTTTTAACCTTTTTGCCCAGATTGAACCAGATCATGCCATATTTCTCTCTAAGTCATTAAGTGAGTTGTTGATTTCATTTTCCTTGGGAAACATGCACAATTTGTAGCCTCCACCACCACCTCACCTACCATGTCATCCCTGCAAGCCCTGCCAAAATTGGTTTTCATCCTTCGTCATCTCTTGCTTGGCACACAATTTGAGGCACTCTTGCACACGTGCCCAGAGCCTCCTCTTTCTCTTCATTTTACTATGTAAGAATTATTTGTTTTAAAGACTAGCAACTTCTATTTTTTGGTGCACGTGGCAATAAATTCCCAAGTCTTTTTAAATCTTTTTGCACTTCACGCCCAAAAATTGGGACCCACTACCTCTGGCCAGCATATCATTCCCTAGGCTAAGGGCCTACCAAAGAGCCTTAGCTCTTACTTAAAATAAAGGAGTGAGTGCTTTAGTATAAAAAGACCATGAAACTTTAAACCCCACCAATGTGGGATTAAAACCTTTAATGCTTTCCAAGTTTTTTGTCTCTCAAACCTGAGAAAACTTCCTTGGTATTATGCGCGAGCTCCTCTGCAAAGGTCCACCTATCAAAACACTGCACAAGCCTCTCCACCTTTGCATTGTTTCGTAGACTTTTAACATTACCTAGTGCTAACTTCCTTCATGCCAATACGCAAGCTTCTACATTTTTTTTAAACCCTTTTAAAATACCTTTTGCTCTCTATGCTGCACAACACTTGGAAGCTCCAAACGCCTCTGATTTGCATAGGCCCTCCTTTCATGCAATTGCATAGGCTTATGACTTTTTGTTTACGCGATGCTTTCAATAAATATGCCTTGTCTACACTTCCCCATTGTACTGCAATTTTTTTTTTATGTTTTAAATGTATCTCCTTTTCCATACGCATATCTCCATTCAGGGACATTTGTAGATTTTGGTTTTAAACCTATTGATAACATTCACTTGAATTTTTCAATGAAACAAAATCTTAAAACTTAATAGTGCATCTTATTCTTACTACCTCCTCACAATTACTTCCATATGTTGTGTAATCTTATCTTCTGATAAAACACTTCATTTTACTTCATCATACGCTAACCCTTTCCCATTTTTTTTTTTGCATAGGCTCTTGAATTTAATGCAATTCCTCTTGCTTCATTATGTGCATCATTCTATGGTTAAGATTTGTTTATAAAATATTGCCCACCTCTTCCATTTCAAATGCTGCCTTCATTACCTATGCGCAGGCTTCTCTTTTAATCTGGGCTTGACACGTACCATATTTCACTTGATTTTGGATTTTTGAAATGTCTTTTGTCATGTTTTTAAACACTAGCCTCTCTTTCAATCATCCTACGCAACAAGATCCTTGGTAAATTCACATAGTAGGCTCCCTTTCTTTGGCACTTGCGTAAGGAGGATATTCATGCACAACCTTTGTCTTATGAAACTTATATGTTTTACGAACTCCCAGTTTGGTTTGGGTAGGGAGGATAATAGCCACGTTGTGAAGTGGTTTTAAACATGCTATTTTGCATTTTTTTGGAGTTTCTTCTCATGTCTCTTGCCATAACAATGCTCTGGCCTCCAACTCATTCACATTAGTGTATGGAATAGTATGCACTACTTTTATTGATGTCTATATTCTACAATTCTACCTCCACCCATATTCACCAAATCTGCTGCCATGTCGAGGGATGTGATATTCACAACTTTGATACTTCCTTCCACTATTTTCCCATTTAGTTGTCACAACTGCAAGCTTTTCTCATGCAATGTCAGAAAAATGGATTTCCTTGGTGTTCAGATCACATTTGAACAATATTGATTGAAACTTTTAAGCTCCCAACAATGGTTGTTATAAGAGAACCTATAGATGAATTTTCTGCTGGGGAAATTTCCACTCTCTCTAGCTCAGTCACATATTTTAAGAGACCATTGAAAATGTTAATGCAAGCTCATATTTGCTAAGTTCAAGATAGTAACATTTGAACTCTTGCATCCTTGAGACTACATCTCTACTAAGGATTGAAGAACTTGTGGATGCTAATTGTATCATTAATTTGGAAATGTCCACCATTAAAATCCATTTCAACATGTTCCTTCTCCTTGCAAATCCTGGTTGTCTTTGATATCTTTGCAAAATTGAGATCCTTAAATGCCAAGTAGCCTTTGGAACAGGCATTAGAAACCGATCAAATGACCACCTGGAATCATGTAATCTGAAACCTATGCTTAATTCCAACATATGGGGATGTATTCCAGATGTATTTGCATGATACTTTCAGCTCTATGAAATACTTATGTTCAAAGTTGATCACTTCGTTATTTATTATACAACTGAACATTTAAAACTGAATAACTGGATTTGGATTAGCCCTTATAAAAATAGGAAATAATGTCTTCAGGCCTTGTCACTACATGCAGGGAAACATTTGCATATAGAGATTATAGATCCATAGCCGAAATCTTCAAAAACCCGTTTGATACAAATCTTCAATCTTCTAAAAATGCCTACTTAGCAATTTAACTCTGTCAAACAATGACAATGTACACAAATTGCTTTTGGATTTGTCCTTGAAAAGATACCAAATTATGTCTTGAGGATTGATCCTTGATCATGGTAGTACACTAATATACAAAGATCATAGGGAATCAACTTACTTTCTATAATGATCAGCTGGCACCAAAGTGTTAACCCTCAAAGTTGATCCCTCAGAGAAAATAATTGTTGTGCATACTGAAATCTGAATAAATCACATTTGGATCTGACTTCGTAAACCAATCAAATGAATACCTCTTAATCTGAAACCTTGGGACTTGATTAAATTTCATATAAGGAATATGAATCTTAAAATACTTTGTTTTGATGGTTAACCAATTAGTCAATATTAATCCTCAAAGTGAGCACTTCACAACTTTCTGAACTTAAACTCAGTAAATTTGCAAAAACTAGATTTGGAATGGGTTAAGCAAAGTGGTCAAATGGATTGACCAAGGTCAAAATATTTTCATGATAGCACATTTCCATGAATAAAAAATGGGGGAGCATTCAATTATCCATGAAATTCAACTGAGTGCAACTTTTGGGACCTCAAATTAGGCAACTTCATAATTTTGCAATCCAGACTCTGAGAAACAACATAAATTGCAAATAAAATGGCTTGGGCAAACCTGTCATATGAACTCGCAAGGATCTGCAAATGGGTGGGTAGAATCAATTTAATGCCTACCATTTCTCACAAAAATCCTTCTATGATGATTCATAATCAGGTCAAAAATATAAACCTCCAAAATAGGTCACTTGATAAAAACTGAATAGGTGCAAAGTGCAGATTTGTGTAAACACCTTTAAACAACTACGTCAAAAACACATTCAATCTAAACTCTAAAAGTTGTAACGTACTATATTTACTCAATGATAGGTTTTCACATGTTCCCCAAGTGGTATCTCATCAAAATCATCAGGTCTTATTTTAACTTGCACTCCAATTAGGCCTCTTAAAAAAGATTTTTAGGGGTACTCACCTTGCCTTAGAGAAATTTTTTAAATTGGTCACTCCAAATTTGAGAGTACCAACAGATCCCACTGGAGGATCTATCTATCTATTCATCATAGTTTTTGGAGCCTTGTGCATTGGATTTGAACCATAATCTACTGCACGTTCATGGCCATATATTGTCTTTGGTTTCTGAGGTGTGGCCTTCTTATACTGGGGCACTATAAACTTCTCTACATGTTTCTTATCCACCTTCTTGGGTGGATCCATCAATGTCTTCACAGGAATTGGATCCATCTTATAAGGCCTCTTAATCCATATTTTGGTTGTTCTAATCACATCCCTAGCTCAAAATTCAATATCATCATTCTCATCCTTATCAACTTTTGCATTCATGATAGGCCTATTGTATATTTTGTCCTTAGTGTAAATTGACTCTAGTGCCCTATCTAAATCTTTATCCCAAAACTGCAGAGAATATTGATCTTTAAGGCTTCTCCTGCTAATGCAAAGGATATCCTGTAGTAGTCCCTAACCCTTACCTCATGATTGTCTATAAAATTCATCCAATAATCTTCTAGGTGGGGTTCATGGAGGTACAAATTTCCAATGATATGGTTGTATGTGCCTATGGGGTCAAATATAGGCTGAACTATTTTGTATAGTTGAAGTGGGCACTCATCCCACTTAAAGGCCAAGGATTTGCAAACCTTCATTTCTTGTAGAGTGTATTGGCTCAACATAATAGGGAAATCCCAACAATGCTTCTTCTTATGTTTCATGTGTTCATAAGCATCTGCGAGCTGCCTGGCCATTTCTAGAATAATTATCCAGTCAGTTGGGTACTTGGGCTGCTTCTTTGGTTGCAAAGTAGACCCTGCCACTTAGATATATGTGAATATCCTAAATTGTATGTAGTAGGCCCCAATGGTCATCACCTTGGGAGTTTCTTCCTATAACATCCTCTTTGTGAAATCACCTTCAATAGATCAGATGATCGCAAAGATGAAAGCGTCATTTACCATCCTGTAATCTGGGCCATCTTCTGGCATATTTTCCCTTTTTACCAGTTGTGGATATACAACATAGGGCCATGAATTTTGGTCATTGATGTTCCCCCTCTTAGTAAGCCCTGGATAGTCTGCATGTGTAGCTAATAAGTACACTATATATGTACCTATATAGAACTTTTGATTGTGTTTCACCGCAATCACTTGTTCATCTAATCTATCAATGATAAGGGTGCCCCAATCGAACCTAGCCTTGTGGCCTCTGATCTTCTCTATTAGGAGGATCATACAGTCCTCAAGTTGAAAGGACTGAGGTAGTCCATACACTCAACTTAGTAGTGTCACTACCACCTAGATGACATATTTTAAATACCCCCTCCTGAGGTCTACCTTATCTAGTTTGTTTTTGCAAGAGGTTGCTTGAGGTAGTTTTCATTCACAATATCGTATGCCTCTTCACCTTTTTTTATGAACCACCTAAGGCCCTTTCAAATGAAGAAGTTGTAGAACTTGTCTATGCCCTTATGTAGGTGGAAGACCTCGTCTATGATGTTTGGTCTTATGTCCAACACCACCTGTCCTTCTATATTTTTGACCACCCTTTCATCTAGAATGTAGTAGTTTGCTAGGGTCATGATCAGCTCTGATGTGGAGATAACCACTGGGTGGGTTGTTGTGTTGACCAGGCCTGATAGGACTAGTGAGGTGCAATCCTTGTATCTTCCTACTATTTAGGAACATCTTATCAAGAACTCATCCCATTCTACGTTGATGTCAGTGTCTGTGATTTCTATATTTTTTTCCCAATATTTGAAGGGGGGTGATTCCCCTTGTATAGGTACTTCACCGAGACATTGTTCATTTCTCAGGAATTCCTGAGAGAAAAGTGCAAGTATCAGTATTTTATTGAAAGGAAACTATGAAAATAGGGAAGAAAAATGATTTAACTAGGAAAATAGAAGTAGAAAGCCCTCAAGAAGTCAAAAATGCAATTTTCTCTCTTTCGGCCTTTCGGACACCGAAGAAAATGTTGGTGTCCAAAAAATTCCAAAAGTGCGAAAGGGCAAAGTTATAGGAACAAGCTTTCTTAGGCTTTCAGTGTGCGAAAGTTCATCCAAGAGATATTGGACTCTAAAAGTATGAAACAACTGAAAGGAGGCTTGTTCACTCGGAGGTTCATCCCTTTCAACCTTTTGGGGATTTTGGACATTTCAGGGGTCCAAAATGGCAACACCTCCAAAAAGCCAAAAGGCACTTTTATAGCTCAAAGGGACAGACAGCCTCCGATGGAGGCTGAAAACCTGTGACTAGGTCGCAATGCAGAAACCCTAAGGGACAAAAACCAAATGGGAAAGACCTACAAAATGGGAGAGTGCCTCCCCCGCAAGCCCAAGGGCATAAACCTTAGGGACTTGGGGAGGCACACACGACTCGACAAAGGAAAAAACTTGAGACTGGATGAAAACAAAAAAAAAAAGAAAAAACTTGAAAATCCTACCTATCAAATATGAGGAGGGGAGAGGAGAAGCACAAGGACTAAGGGTGGGGAGAAAGAAAAAATGTCTGAGAGAGGAGGTGAGCTGGAATGGTGAGCACGCAAGAGAAAAAAGACTCGAAAATGAAGAAGGCAAAGTGAGTATAACTTAGGGCTCAAGTCGCTTAAATAGCCCATGGGGGTGACATCACCTAGTTTCGACGGTCGAAACACTAAATGTTGAGTGGCCTCATTCCCCCTTTTGGTGTTTTGGGGTCCAAAATGCTGAAAGGTTTGAAAGTTTGACTCTTCAGTCCTTTCAAGATTTTGGAGGCCAAAACACCGAAATGGCTGGGTTTGGCCTTTTAGCCATCTCGGTGTTTTGGAGGACTCAGGGTCCTCTGAAATGCTGAAAGAGAAAAAATCCGAAAATGCCTTATTTTCTCAACAAGCTCCTCAAGAGACCCAATTCATGGAACAGGGAGAGGGGCCAACCCAAAAGACCAAAAAAGAAGGGGGGTCCCCATGATCAGAGGACCAAAATAGGGTGTGTTGTGGAACCACAACAAATAGCCTCGACAAAAGAAGGAATGACCAAGGCATTTCTTCATCATTAAGACTATTCTGGATTGTAACTTTGTAGTATAACAAAAACCAAGAGATGTATGTGTTGACAACCTTTCAATAAATTTCAATGTTGAAGTTTCTACTTGTCTCCTAGTGTGTATTCACATGTGTTCATTCCTTGACCTTTAATTATGGTAACCTGAACATTTTTTAGTTGTTCCCAACCTTCGCCATGTAAACCAGGGCTTCTTAGAAAGATCTTTGCTACCAGTCAGGTGTCCATAGCCCCAAAATGTTTTTCCCTGAATCCCAAGTATAACCTTTCTCTACTTCCAACCAGGTGTCCATATCCCTGGTAGAGGTTGTCATAGTCACCCTTATTTTTTTTGTCTACTAGGTTATAGCTTTTGCTTGAGAGTTTTTCTCTTCAAACAATTGTTCTTATTTTCTTCTTGGTGCATGAAACGTATCAGGATTTTGATGTATGTTATTCCATGCATTTAGGTCCATGCTTTCTTCTTTGATCGATTCAAGCAGTGATTAGGTTGTGCTACCCAAATTTCACACTTGTGACCTCTTTGGGCCACTTTTTCTTTTGTGTTCTCTTTCCTCTCTTTCTTCAACTATTTTTTTCTTTTTCTACTTCCTTTCCATGCATTTAGACTTGGGTTCTGGGATCGGTGGGTACCCAAATCCATGCACTAATGCTGGTTGCAACTGACAAACGCTTGAGAAACCAACATTCTTGGGTGTCATCTCTTAATATATTTTTTGATTAGGATGACCAAGATTTAAACATCTTCTTGTTTGTCAATGATAGATGTCACCACTTTGTCTTTTAGAGTGTTCTATGTGCTGCATGTTTCCTTGGAGAATTTGACTAAGAAATACCTCTGCTCCAATTTAGGAACCACTTGGAATGAACCCAAGGCACACTTGACCCAAAGAAAAATGAGCCCTGACAAAAGGAGGCGACCAAGGATGGAGGAAAGGGACTGACGGCGAAGAAAACAAAAAAACTGAAAGAAAGAAACAAAGAAAGCAAAAAGAGTATGATATAAGGGATGAAAGGTAATCCCGCTTAGGATCCAAAGTAATGTTTGAGGAATTTCCCATTGATTTTCAATGGGGTCAACTCTCCATTTAAGGTGCTGATACTAAAAGTTTTTTCTCCCAAGGTCTTTGATATGTGATAAGGGCCTTCTACAATTTTTGAAATTTGGCGTGGCTGCCCAGCTTGTCTTTCACCTTGTCCTACATGAGGACAAGGTTAAAGATCCTGAAGGCTTTAATTGTGGCTCTCTTATCAAACCACTTCTCAAAAATAGCCTAGTGCTTTGATACATGCTCGAAGGCCAAGGTTCTCTTCTCCTCCAAGTTGAGGAGGTTCATAATTCTAACTTGTACTCGATCTTTGCCTCCCACCTATTGGTCCATAAATCTCAAGATTGGGATTTTCAAGTTCATATGGAAGACTGGTTGCAATCCATAAACCAGTAGGTATAGGGATGTCCCCAAATCATTCTTGATCCTCACCTGGTCGGTCCATAGGGCATATTTCAGTTGTGTGTGCCAATCTTGGGGATTGTCATCAAGGAGGTGTTTGATTACTATTGTCAAGTTATTTTTGGTAGAATCTGCTACACCATTGCCTTGTGGATAGTAATTGGAAGAAAATTTGAGGATTACCTCATTTTTGAAGGCCCATTGCATGAGTGAGGTGGATGAGAAAGAGGGAGCATTGTCATATACCAGATAGAATGGCATCCCAAACCTAGTTATCATATGCTCCTCTAGGAATTTGGTCACTACCTCTATGGTGCAATTTTTCAGTTCTTGGGCCTCCATCCAGCGTGTGCACTAATCAGTTGCTGTTAGAATGAACTTGTGTCTTGCAGATGAAGGGGGGTTAATCACTCCAACAAAATCTAAGCCCCATTAGGTGAATGGATGTACCTTGTATACTGGCTGTAAGGGCATTGCCAGATTTCTTTCTCGGGGTGTGCTTGTTTGGCAAGTGTGGCATGATCTCATGTATTATCCAGTGTCTTTGAATAATGTTGGCCAAAAATACCCTAACCTCAAGATTTGGTGAGCGGTCACCTTAGTTAGTTGAACTGTGCCCTATCCTGTATATGTCATGAAAATCTTCTAGGAGTTGCTTTGCTTCAAGCCTATCCAGACACCTTAGGTACAGACCTTCATAATTGTGCATATACAACTGGCCACTTTAAAACATGTGGGAGCTACTTTTGATTTTCAAATCCCTTCTCTATGAGTCATTCACCCCCTCTGGGCAGTGATTCTATAGCAGGTAGTAGACCACTTCTTGATACCATACATTAGTGATCACACCTTGATCAGTGTAAGTCTGGCATACTAGACCTTCTTCCACTTTAGAGATCAGTTTCGTCAGGCCTTGGCCTCTTACTAGTTTCATTGGTTGGATTTCTAAGTTGAAATCTTGCAAGATGGCCATCCATTTCCCTCTTTTCTCTCCTAGCTCATTTTGCATCAACAAAGATTTTACAGCTACGTCTGGGACTATCCTGAAGAATTTTCTCTTCAAGATCTAGCGTCAGAATTTCTTTACTGCTTTGACTAAGGAAAAAGATTGTTTGTCTAGGTTGGGCTACCTGACCTCGGTATTCTTAAGGGGGAAACTCATGAAATCTATTGGTCTCTTTTTCTCCCCGTCTTTCTTCTATGTGAGGATACCAGAACAAGAATGTTTTGATGAGAAAGAGTACACTTTGAATCAAATATTGTAATCCAGACTGACAAGAACAGGGGCTGTGGCTATGGCATTCTTGATTTCTTCAAATAACTTCCTTACTAGGGGATTCCATTCAATCTTAGCATCCTTTTTTAGCATGTCATTGAGTGGTTTCACTATTTTGGAAAAACCGCTAATGAACTTCCTTATGAAGTTGATCTTCCCCAAGAAAGACATCAATTTTTTGTGACTATAAGGTGGTGTTAGTTTGATAATGGCTTGGACTCGGTTGGGGTTAATCATTATTCCTATTTCTGAGATTATGTGCCCAAGCAACTTGGCCTTTGCCATCGAATACACATTTCTTAGGATTTAGGGAAATCCTGTCATGCCCCAAAATTCAAGCATTGAAACCTTAATTGAATGAACATAAATTTCTTTTAAATATGTAATATTAAATATAGGGAATAAATTATTTTTACACCTTAAAAAATTTCATAGATTTAAAAGAATTGAAAATTTATTCTAAATTTGCAACAACATATAAAGTTATAATCCATAAGATTTGCTTTTCCACTATGTTTAGTAAAACAACCATAAATTTCATTTTGGAATAACCATCATTTTAAATAAGGGTCCAAATACTTATCTTATTAATAGAAATGAACATACTTCAATTTTACTAGTGTCTTCAAAACAAGAAGGTTATAATTTCCAAAACCCTTTCAAAATTTACTAGGAAGAAACTTGAACAGAAAAGGATTTGAGGTAGAAATTGCAACCAAGACACCAAAACTTTGGCTATACTTTCAGAAGCTTTCTTTGATCCTGCAAGAACATCAAGGTTGACCATGGAGGCTCACCTCCCAAACTAGGCCTTTGCAAGGCCACCCCCAAGCTAGGGGATCCAAAATTGAACCAAGGTACATACACACATAACAATCACAAATCTAAAAATAGGAACACAAGGAAATACCCAATATCCAAGGAAAAACATAGGTCTCGAAAAGACCTAAAATAAAGGGGTGAAAGAGGACTACCACAGGAGGATAAAGACATTAATACAAAATATATACACTAGGAATATGCCACAAATGGGCTCAACATTCTTAAGTACCACATAAATAATCTTGTTCCATGGCCACACATGGAATCATGAACAAATTTCTACTCTTCACCTCCATGCTCTACGACAACAACTGGAGTAAATTTACCTTTCTTTCACAAAAAAAGTCATGTCTTCAAGCCTTCCAATTTTTCTTATGAACCCCAAATTCCTTTAGATATTCTTGGCATCTTGGGCACCCATATACCCATGTACATCTCTCCACACATGGGAGACTCTGCACTACTTGGGTAGATCACTAACTTTCACCCCATCAAGGTTACCCAACCCCCCAAGGGTGAATAAGCCTTGAAGAACCCCATATACAAATAATCACAAAATAAATACAAACTCAACACATAAATTCCATGAAAACCCATGAAGTTGAAAACAGTAACATAAATTACATCCAAGATTCCTCAAGCTATGTATATATGAAAATAAGAACTACTCTAAACTATGATAATAAGAAAACTCACCTCAAATCCAAGCTATGGTTAATGCAAGGTGATTTTGTGAAGAGCTTCTCCTTCTCATCCTTCCTCCTTCTCTCAAGTCTTACTCCTATAAATGAATCTATCTCTAAAAGTAGAGAGTGGGTGTGTACCCAAACTCCCTCTAAACCCTTCCTTGTATAGGCATTCTTCCTAAAATATCAGGAGTCATAAATAGAGAAGAGACCCTAATCCATCTACTCTCCTCACTTGCCTTCTCCATAAATGGAGTTAAATGCTTGCAAGGAAAGAAGGGATGGCTTAACCAAAGTCTTACAACTCTTCAATTTCGCCACTTCCCAAAATGGTGACTTTAAGGGAGTCATAAATAAGTTTGAGGACTCTTAATGGGCTAAAAATGACCCCTAACTCCTAAGGTACCAAGTGGGGTAGTTAGTTTTGACCCTAGTTACTCCCTAGGAGTCCAAGTGACCCTCCTAAACTCTACCCAAGGTTAAATCTTGAAAATCCAACCCTCAAGACTCAGTCTAATCTCTCTTGACTCATCCTTATCTTCCTTGACTCAATCTTATCTCAATCTTATATTCCTAAACCTTAGGGTAAGCATTGGGACTATACTAGGTAACTCCTGGGTAAAGTTAAGCCTATGCTAG